>VXBA01004877.1:283-52418 GCA_013399895.1 Serilophus lunatus | reverse complement strand
AAAAAAAAAAAAAGGCACCAAAAGAAGTCCTTGGAGAAGACACCAGAGTTAATTTGATCACCTTTCCAAGACATAACAGAGTTGTCTGCTACATGCCACTACACAGCAACATTCTTAATATCAACTGTTAGAGTAACATTTTATGGTAAAATTTACTACTTGTTTCAATCACATTTAATTATGAATACCTTTTCTACTCATTTTAGCCTTCCTTTTATTCCCTCATCTTGAAAGGATGGAGCTGGACAGCCACAGAATTTGGACTCAACTGTAAGCCCTTAATCCACCATGGAATTGTGGATGAACTGTATCAACCTTAAGAATTAATTTCCTTCCATCTCCTTTTTTCTTTCCTTTTGTTCAGTTGTTGTGGATTTATGTGTTCACTTATTTGTTTATTTTTAACCTAGTCATTTAAGATGTAAGTTCTCCAAGACAGATTCTTTTTCTCTGTGTATTTGTAAATAACCAGTATATTTCAGCTCCCAATTTCATTTTGGCTCTTATGACACCACTGCAGCACGGTTATTATTAACAAACCTAGCCTTGTGAAGAAACTCATTGCATTTTAACATTCACACATTTTCTAGACATCTTGTGTTCCAAACAATTAATATTTGATAAAAGTGACCTATTTTGTCAATTTAGGATCTCTGTTGCATGTGCAGTTGAGAATGAAAAGTGCTAAGTCATGTCACGTACTACTACAGATCTGAAATATTAAAGATAAGTTCATAGAATGGTTTGGGTTGAAAGGGACATCAAAAATTATCAGCCCCTGGGTGCCCCATTGGCATGAACACTTTCCACTGCACCAGGTTGCTCAAACGTCTTCCAACCTGTCCTTGAACACTTACAGTGATGAGCATCCGTAGCTTCTCTGGAAAATCTGTTCCAGTGCCTCACCACCCTCACAGTACAGAATTTCTTCCTAATATCTAATCTAAACCCACAAATACCCTTCCTTCTATCAGTACATGCCCTTATAAGTTGTTCCATTCTTTCTAGGGAGCAGCAGTGTTCAGTAGGCTCAGGAACTCGAACAAGCATTAAAGCTAAACACTGCCCAAACTCATGATAAATGCCATCCTTTCTTCAAATTACAGAGTATAACACATAGGGAAAACAAGCAAGTACAAGACAAAGCCACAAAAGTAGTGCAACACCTATCTCCAGCAACAGTACAGCACAAATCACTCCAAATCAAGCTCAAGTTCTCCTGTCCCAATCTGCAGCATGGCAAATAGTGCTGCACTTGCAAACACTCACAAGTCTTTTGACAGATTTTTAACTTTCTTGTTGGAAATAACAGACTGTTCTGTCCATTATCCATATTAATTCTTTCATAATATCAAGTGATCAACAGTAACTGCTGGCAGCAGAGGAGCAGCAGAGTACAAGCTCAATGCTCGGAGGTGTGCTGGATGCTCACTTTCCTAATGAGGTGATTAACTTCAACTGCTTCACTGAATGAATCCACACAAACAAGTGGCACTCCAGCAGCTGCAGAAGTGGCACAAATGCACTTGTGAATGCATTTCAGCATTCGCACTTGGCCTTTTCCCCTTCTGCATTTATTATTCCATTATTACATAAAGTCACTTTGCCTATAAAATACTTCACCCTGCTGTCATATTTTATTTTGTGTATTTCTTGAGGAGTATAATGTTCATGCCTGAAAATGACTGTCCATGGCAAAAAAATTTCATGAGGCTTCAGAGGTGGTTATAAAGAGCTTTTCAAAATATCCTAACATTTGTACACACATTCCTTAGACAGCACGGTATCCTCAACAAAGTTCATTTAGAACACAAAAATTGGATGGTAATTTTCAAAACCATTCTCTTTTTATTCAATAGCTCAAAATACTGCCTGCTTTTTTGGTCAAGTTCTTGAAGTTAGAGCCTTCATAAATATTTTTCATTGCAAA
Organism: Serilophus lunatus; assembly: GCA_013399895.1. NCBI lineage: Eukaryota > Metazoa > Chordata > Aves > Passeriformes > Eurylaimidae > Serilophus > Serilophus lunatus. The sequence goes on along the minus strand of VXBA01004877.1, from coordinate 50,488 downwards.
CCTGTTATGGTCACTGCATCACATTTCTTCTACTTACTGTTTTTCAATACCTCTCACCAGTTTTCAATGTTCCTTTCTCCCCTGCCTTTTCTGATTTAAGAAAGGCCATCCTTATGCAAAGCTGTGGAGCAGATTTCCTTCCCAGATAACAATTATAAGGGAGGAGAGGACAAATAGGGTCGGGCAGGGCTCAGTCAGTCAGACTGATACAGACCACGAAGGAACATCCTTGGTCCACAGCCTGGCATTTGAACTGCAAATGAGTATTTACAATAACTTATGAGCTGCTGTGTCTCTGTGGCAAATTTTATTCGTTGTGGGCAGGGCAGACAGCTGGAAATTGTGATGCCTCAAATGTCCTAGCCTGAACCAGCAGAATTTGAATCCATGGTTTTCATTTGGAGAGCTACCATCATCTGTGAATATCATGGGTTCAAGTCTGAAGTTAGAGACAAGAGAATGACCTATTTGCTGAAATACGAAGTTTTGAGTCAACAACAATTATTTATGTATTCATATCAAACTTAATGGATACTTTAGGTCAAAAAACTACTTTTTTAAAAAGTAAAAGTTTTACATTTGGCTTTTCTGAATGGCAGATCAGGGCAAAGCTCATGACCTTTCAAGACATAAGCTGTCTAAAGTTCTTATGCTTGAAACCAATGTAGAAAATTAAATATTTTTTTTCACTACAAAATAAAATACAGCATGGTACCAGAAGGTCATTTTGTTACCACAAAAATAAAATTAAAAAAAACTAAATTAAAAATATTTATATAAAATATATTTGTGAAATAATTATATTTTAATTTTATTACAAATATTTTTCAAATCAACTCAAAAACATCTAGGGGACAGGAAATATTTTCCAGCCAACAGCTATTTTTCAGCTAACAAATCAATGGACACTTTACTTGTATAGGTCTGATTCACACCCTTTTTAATGGCTTAATATTAAAAGAACTCAGCATCTGCAGCTGCTATTCAAATGGGACATTTAGTATTTATAAGCTAATAGAATCATCTGGATGCGCAGCAGTTGTGGAAAAAAAAAAATCAAGCCTTTAATTCATCACAAGCACATAAGTAGTGGTAGAAATGTTCAGCTTTACACCCCCCTGCTTGAAAACATCGACTATTACAAAAGGACTGCAATTCTCCTGCCTCGCAGGGAGCCTAAATTCCTCGCAGGGATGCAAGATGCCCCTGCTGTCTTCTCAATCTAAATTGGGGAGAAAAAAAAACAACCTGTCCTTTTAGGTCCAAAGGACTAATTAGTCAATGCCTGTAAAGCTCTCTGAAGATGAAAAGTGTATCTATGCTTTACCATGACAGATGGCTATGCTTTAATTTTAAAGGTTTTCTTTAAGAAAGTCATTTTATGGAAGCAGTTACTCTCTTCACTGTCCACTAGTGCAGATGATTCATTTTGAACTGGTGTACAGATGGGGGAACAGGGTGGCAGAACCTTTGCTCTGGCTGTGAGCATTCAAAGAGAAGAACTTTAAATATTGATTGATTTTATTAACCAGAGTTCCCCACTGTCTTGCAGTAGTGCAAAATATCATAAAACGCTGCCAATTCTGCTATCTCTTCTTCATCCCATCTGTGATAGTATTACAGAATATATTCCCAAAAATAAATGAAGTGCAAGACCTCTGGAGAATGAAATGGGCTGTGTGTCATTGAAAGTATTGTGCTAAACCATGTTCCCACACCTGTGCTCGTGCCCTGTTGCAATTAGCATCTTGCACAGATCCTCTAACATATGTCTGCTTTGTCATCCTGTGGCATATTCCACTACACTACACAAAGCAAGCTGTCAAAGTCTTTGGTGAAAGGAATAATGACTAATGATTTATGCTAAAATCAGCACTGCAATACTCTGCTGCAAAAATTGCTGTGATGTAAAAACAGCAAGAAGACAGCTCACAAGCTTTTGCTGACTGGCTCAACAATTCTGATTTATTCCTGAGGATACATAGTCTCATGCTTATATACAGTGTGGCTTTGTGGAAGAATCTAGAGGGAGATAATATAACGAATGCAGGCAGGATTTTGAAGACTGAACTTGCTAACCATATCAAACCTGCTCACTAGAACTGTTCAGAACAGCACTTTCCAAGGCACAATATTGCAGAGTCCAGATTACTCCATTGGACATCAGTACAGTACAGTACAGTCATTGATAAGGAATGAACCTTCTAAAGAAAGTTGTGGGTTTTGTTTCTGCGGGGTTTTTTAAAGCTCGTAAATAGGACATGCTTTCAATGGTGCTGTTTTCTGTGAAATTTCCCCCCACCCAGACTTTTTAGTTAGTGAAATTACAGGAAGCTTGATCATGCTAAACATGGCTTGGTTTTCAGTTTGTTTTTTTATCCTTCTCCCCCAAAGTCTTTGTCTTTATATATGTGTTTTAAGTACATCGATGTTAACAACAGCTCTCAGTCTTTGCTATACTGTTGAGTTTGACATGCCGCCTGACATCTGGGGGATGGCAGCTGGCCTGATATGTGAATTTAGCTCCTTTTTTATTTACTTCCCTTTTCATGGGAAAATGGGCCTAAAGGGCTGGCAAGGAGTTCAGGAGAGAAAGGATGAGGAGCTTTCTGTGAGAAGCTTGAAATATGCAACGTTACAGTGTTGGGCCACCTAACTGAAGAGGAATTAGGTCTCAGTGCTGCTGTGGAGACTCCCTGCCTTGTTTCAGCAGGAAGCTGGACTCTTCCAACTTCTATCTTTCTTTCTGATAAATCTTCACCTGCCTCTTCAGCAGCAGGTAGGATCTACCCTGCCTCAAATGGAAGTTTCTCAGATGGTAGCTCCCACCCTTCAATATCAGGTCATACCAGAGACTTGAGGCACTCAAGCCTTAGCCTGAAATGCTTCACTAGATTTAGAATTTTGATGTGGCTGAGGTTTTCCCTGTACACACCTCCTTCCCTATTGCTCCAGGTGAGAAGGCAGGCAATTATTTGTTTGAAAAAAATACTGACCATCAAAAGAATGCTATCTTGCTTTGCTGTGATTTTTACCAGAATCAAGCTGTCATGTAAGGTATCTGTCTGTATCCTATTTGTCCTGATGCTAGCTTTATTATCTACATCTTACTGTCAACTCTGACTTCATGTTGTGTCCTGTATCATTAGTCAAATATTTCAGACATTGCAGCTTTATTTTTTACATTACAAAGACATATTAAGGTGCAATCTTTGATGCAGACTCATGAATTTACAGAGGATGTAACAAAACTGCATTTCCTTTAGTATAACAGAAATCAAACAGCAACAAAAGACAAGTTAATGGACTAAATTACTTTGTTCATCTAAACTTAGTCCAAAAGTTTCCTTTGTACTTTTTTCTTAGTGCTCCAACTATGATGCTTTTCTATCACTATTTCTTTGAAGTGTCCTGCCTTTCACAGTATCACAGTATTAACAAGGTAGGAAAAGATCACTGAGATCAAGTTCAACCTATAACCCAACACTAACCCATCATTTAAACTATGACAGTTCTTTTAAATACCTCCAGGGACGGTGACTTCACCAGCTCCCTGGGCAGCCCATTCCAGTGGCGAATCAACCTTTCAGTGAATTTTTTTTTTCCTAATGTCGAGCCTAAACCTCCTCTGATGGAGCTTGAGACTGTGTCCTCTTGTTCTGTCGCCGGTTGCTTGAGAGAAGAGACTAACCCCCGCCTGACTATAACTTCCTTTCAGGTAGTTACAGACAGCAATAAGGTCACCCCTGAGCCTCCTCTTCTCCAGGCTGAACAACCCCAGTGCCCCCAGCCACTCACTACAGGGCTTGTGCTCCAGCCCCTTCACCATCCTCATTGCCCTTCTCTGGACACTTTCTAGTATCTCAAATCTTTTTTAAACTAAGAGGCTCAGAACTGGACATGGTACTCAAAGTGCAGCCTTATCAGTGCCAAGTACAGGAGAAGGATAACTTCCCTAGTCCTACTGGCCACACTGATGCAGGCCAGGATGCCATTGGCCTTTTTGGTCACCTGGACACACTACTGGCTCATGTTAAGTTTCCTTTCTACCAGCACTCCCAAGACCCTTTCTTTCTGCCTGACCACTCCCCAGCCACTCTGTCCCCAGCCTGTAGCTCTACACGGGGTTATTGTGACCAAAGTGTAGAACCCGGCACTTGGATTTTTAAATCTCATAATATTGGAATCAGCCCATCTCTCCAGTCTGTCAAGGTCCCTCTGAAGGGTCCCCCTACCCTCTAAGATTGACACTTGCTCCCAGCTTGGTATCATCTGCAAACTTGCTAATGGTGTACTCAATCCCCTTGTCCAGATCATCAATAAAGACATTAAACAGGATTGGGCCCAACACTGACCCCTGAGGGACACCACTAGTGACCAGCTGCCAACTGGATGCGACACCATTCGCAATCACTCTGTGCTCAGCCATCCATCCAGTTCCTAACCCAGAACAGAATGCTCCTGTCCAAGCTGTGGGCTGCCAGCTTCTCCAAGATTTTACTAAGGAAGACAGTGTTGAAGGCTTTACTGAAGTCTAGGTATACTACATCCACAGCCTTCCTCTCATCTACCAGGCAAGTCACTTGGTCATAAAAATAGATCAGGTTGGTCAGGCTAAAGCCATTCTGGCTGGGCCTGATCTCCTTGTCATCCTGCAGGTGCTGCATGATTGCAGCCAGGATTATCTGCTCCATAATTTTACCTGGAACTGAAGTCAGGCTGAGAGGTCTTGTAATTTCCCAGATCCTCCTTCTGGCCCTTCATGTGGATGGGTGTCACACTGGCCAACTTCCAGTCATCTGGAACCTCACCAGTGATCCAAGACTGTTGAAAAATAATGCAGTGCAGCTTAGCAAGCTCATCTGCCAGCACTCTCATCACCCTAGGATGGATCCTATCTGGTCCCATAGACTTATGAGGATTCAAGTAGCTAAGCAGGTCCCTAACTTCTTCCTCCTGGGTTACAGGGGGGCTATACTGCATCCTGACCCCATCTACCAGTTCAGAAGACCAGTTGTCCTGTAGACAATCTACCTTACTGTTGAAAACAGAGGCAAAGAATGCCTTAAGTACCTCTGCCTTTTCCTCACCTTCAGTAACTATATTCCCCTCCATATCCAAGAAAGAGTGGAGGTTGTTGCTGCCCTTCTTTTTGCTATGAATGTATTTATAAAAACACTTCTTATTATCCTTTGCAAAAGCGGCCAGTTTGAGCTCCATCTGGGCTTTTGCTTCCCTAATTTTCTTCCTACATGTCCTAACAATATCTTTAAATATAAACTGATTATCTCCCCCTCTTTCCAAAGGCGATACTCCCTCTTTTTTTCCCTTAGTTCCTTCAGAAGCTCCTTGCTCATCCAGGCCACTCTTCTACCCCTTTGGCTCATATTTTGGCACATCAGAACAGCCTGCTTCTGCACCTTCAAGATTTCATTCTTGAAGTACGTCCAGCCTTCCTGGACCCTCTTGCTTTCAAGGCCATTTCCTAAGGTACGCTCCTAATTAATTCCTTAAATAATCTTAAGTCCACCCACCAGATGTCCGGTGTGGAGGTTTCGTTCATGCCCTTCCTTATTTCACTGTTTATTCAAAACTCTCTTATCTCATGGTCACTGCAACCCAGGCAGCCTCCGATCACAACATCACAAACCAGCCCTTCTCTATTCGTGAACAGCAGGTCAAGCACAGCCTCACCCCTGATAGGCTCACTCACCAGCTGAGACAAAAAGCAATCCTCAACACACTCTAAGAACCTTCTGGACTGCCTCCTCTCTGGTGTGTTAAGTTCCCAGCAGATATTTGGCAAATTAAAGTTTCCTAAAAGAACAAGGGCAGCCAATCTTGAGACAACTTTCAGCTGCTTAAAGAACAATAGATCCACATCTTCCTCCTGGTTGGGCAGTCTATTACAGACTCCAACCAGGATGTCAGTCTTGTTGACTACCCCTCTGACTCTTACCCATAGGCATTCAACCCAGTCATCATCAATCTTGACTTCCACGGCATCAGGAGCTTCCCTAATATACAAGGCCACCCCTTCTCTCACACCTGTCTCTCCTGAAGAGCTTGTAGCACTCCAGTTATGAGAGTCATCCCACTACATTTCTGCAACAGTGACTACATCATAGCTCTCCTACTGAACCTGGACTTCTAGCTCCTCTTGTTTGTTACCCATACTGCATGCATTAGTGTACATGCACTTCATTTGGGTTACTGACTTAACCCTTAATTATGTCTCACCTTCCTCAGTCACAACTCTGCTGAGCCTGGTTTCATCCCTCTCCTCCTCAGACCTAGTTTAAAGCCCTCTCAATAAGGCCTGCCAACTAGTGGACTAGAATCATTTTACCCTTTTTAGTTAGATAGAACCCATCTGGGTCTAGCAGGCCAGATGCAATAAAGGTTGCCCCATGATCATAGAATCCAAAACTGGTGTCTGTTGACACTAGCTCCATCTGTTAATAGTGTTGGTTCTGCTGTTCCTTTCAGTATTCATCATACATTTAACTCTCTACCACTGAATGCCTAAATGCCATTACCTCTTTTTCCATTGTTTATTGCTGGGAATCTCCTCAGATGGAAGACATGAATGGAGAGAAGTCAGGCTGTTTAATGTTGGTCTAATGCAAGAGTATTTGATGCTCATTAGTTATTTTTTAACTGTCTTGTAGTTGGTTCTCAGTATTTTTAAGATCCGTTTCATTATAGAGATCATATAAATGCCTCTGCTTTTTTTTTTTTCTTCCTGCTGTGCTGTGGGTTTCTCTCTTGGCACCACCTGAGAAGAAGGGCAGAGGACAATTTCCAAAGAAACATTATAGTTTCTTAATTCATGAAATTTAATCCACTTTGGGAGCCCTCTGAAACAGGTCAACCTCATTCTTTTGCAGTAGACTGGCTCACTGTCTTGGTGGTATTATTCCTGGTTGCGTCAGTGGCAGTTTTCCCTTTTGCTCATACACACACCCCTAAATATTTTTTTCTCTTACTATATTGTTCTTTATGTTTATCTGAACGTTTTATCTCATTGTTTTACCAGCCATCAGGTCATCTTGCTGTCTTCCTTGGTAGCCGCATTTGCTCAAGACTTTGTGTTTCTAGAATGATACAGTGAGAGGGCTTATTTTATCTCAGAAAGGCAGCAGCTCTGTCGCCCCCTTCCCTCCCATCTTTTGTCACCTCTCTCATCATCAAAGAATTGTTTTGACAAGAACCAGACAGCTTTATTTCATTGTTTTTCTCCCAGGCTCTTCATTCCCATGACTTGCTGCTGTCCCATTACATAAACTCATGGATTTTAACACTGACAGTCATCAATAGAACAGCAAGATGCAGGCATCACAACACAAAATCCAACCAAGTCCTTTTTACACAGCAGATAAAACGTGTTCATCCTACGCATCGGTAGGAGATTTGTGCTCAGTGATGATGAGTTCTCCAAGCTGCCATTTGGGTATTGCAGTGCAAATTCTTTCTTATGTGGGAAATCAATGGCAGCTGCTTTTTTTAGTTAGTGCTCTGGACAGTTCTTACAGAGGTGATCAAACCAGTTACCCCAGTCAGGGATGCTTCCTGGCATTGGCGCATTATGAAAGGTCATTGCTTGTTTGCTCTCCTGGCCAGCTTGCAGACACAGAACTGTGTGTCTACCTAAATTCCTTTTAGAGGGCTTTCTTTTGCACATCAAGCACTGCAAACATTGCTTCCTGGCAGTCGGGAAACATCCTGTGTTTTAGTCCTTGCACATAGGACTGTCCTACCCTGGCTCAATTCCTCTGATTTACACTAGATCAGACTCAGCCAGGTCTCAGGCCGCCTTGTGTCTCTCCTTGAGCTATTCCCATAGCCAGGATAAACAGTGGAATTAAACTACCTTGAAATGCCTGTGCTGTGGGAAACTGCCCTGCCAGCTCAAAGCCTGTGCTGTCTCAGTGCATCTGTGCTACCTGGGGCTTGCTGGGGGTGCAGCTCCCTCCAGAGATGCCTCTCTGTGGCTAGAAGCCCAGGGAGGGAGCAGAGCTCTGGGCAGAGGGAAACATGAGGTGCTACTATAGACACTTGCTCCCCTCATGCCCTGTCTGCTTTCTCTCCAGCTAGGGCAGCCCCTTTTCTGTTATCACATTTCTCTGGAGCCACCATGCTGCGCAGCATGGGTATCATCTCCTCCCACTGCCTCACCTTGACATGTTGCCCATGGCAGCACTGGGAAAATCAGCTGTTCTGACAAAAACAGAAAAGCAACTTACTCTGAAGTGTATGTGTCATATACACCGCTTCATCCTCTCACTCTTCATCATTCTCAACTGGGAACAACCAGAAATTTACTGTTTTATTTCCAGAAGACCCTAACAGTCTCCTCAGGGACATTAACCCCCCATACAGTTTAGCATTGGAGCAGAATAAACTAGAAATGCATTTGCAAAACAACAGAAGAGACTTTGTATTGTAAACCGTCTTTCCCTGGTACATCTTTTAACCTTAGACCTATAAAGAAAACGACCACGTCTATGCTTCCCAGCACTATCAGACAATTCTAAATACCATCCCTCAGTACATTCAGAATGGTCCTTTTTGCCCTTTTTAAGCTTTAGTAAAGCCTATTAGAAGTTGTAGTTTGGAAACTACAGTTTTTTGGAAAAAGTAAGTTGCGGAAGCATTTTAAAAGTTTTTTCCCAGGGAATGGCTTTCTGACTCTTCTTGCTTGCTGTAATGACAACATCAAAACAACGAGCTCACAATATCTGTCAAAAATACAAGCCTCTCAAGAAAGGTGGGAAGAAAGTGTTTGTGCTGGTTTGTACCACATAGTTTGATGTACTGTTTGCCTCAGGACACTCTGAGCCTGAATGACACCAGCTGTGATCTGATTAAAACAGAGAGCCTGGTGCAGAGAAAGTGAGAAGGTGATCACTTTTCTTGGAAATCATTGGGGGTTTTTTCCTACTCCCAGAGACAGACTAAGCAAACACTTGCTAGAAATTTGTTCTTTTGTGAAGTACCACTAATAGCATGCTTTGTTACAGGTTTTCCACTAATTGCAAGGTGGACCTTCATAAATAAAAAAAGGCACCCTGAAGGCTTTCTGTGAAACATGAAGGTGTTGAAAGATCAATTTTCGCCCTGTCCAGAGAGTTTACAAATCAGTCAAATGGCTTTTTTTAAGACAGATGGTGAGATTGAAAATGGGAATAAATACTGCTTATTAGGATCACTATGAGGAAGGGGCTTCTGGATAGCTTTTGAACATGCAGACAATCTACTGTTAAAGAAGCATTAAAAACAGATTACAGAATGGATTTGGAGAGGATGAGGAAATCTAATTACTTGATGCAATTAGTTGCATCCCAAGATGAGGGGGCTGGATACTGGAGTGGTGTGGCTAAGCAACCACCCATCAAAATCAAGAGGCCTGAATTGGTTTTCTCCAGCTGGGGGTCTGGTCCTTGGCTGCCTGCTGCAATCATGGATCTTACGCAGACCTATCTGATGTGGGATGCTGTACACACTTGCAAGAAAAACAGAACACCAGGATAATTCCACAGGATCAGAGAAACGGCATAATGCCCAACCAAGACTGAACAATCTCTGGGGTCTTTTTCAGGATCAAAAAAATAACAGAGCACGTTTCTGACCTAAACCATACAATAGGGAATCAATAGCATCACATTTTTGCAGCAGTTCATTTTTGGAATTTCTGAAAGCTGTACATTTTCTCAAACTCTGTGTCCTCACAGCACGTAGCTATGTTAGCTATACAGTTACCAATTTCTCTCTACAGTTTGCTCTGAAGAACGTTTTCAAACGTTTTCCCTAGGTGATGAGCAGTTCAGAACTAGTTCCTTTTGAGGTGTTACATTTAGTTATCTCTTTGTATGAGACAGAAAGTAGACCTTACGTGAAATACCCTTGAGAGGAGTTCTGGAAAAGGCAGGGGAAAAAATAATCAGGATCTGAAAACCGGGGACTTACAGACGAGAAGTGCCTATACAGTTTTAACAATGTTACTGGGTGCAAAAGAACATAAAGCAAGCTTCATTTATTCTGAAAAGCAAACCACAGAAAAACAATTGTCAAGTACACTGTGATTCATAGGACCAGGGTTCAAGTATTCATGTTGTATGTGTGCTTACGTGAGGACCTGAAGTATCTTCAAAATCTTTTCACCTCACATTTGAGGCAGCTGCTCCCTCACTCTTGTTGCATTTGGTGTAAATTCAAACTCAATCTCCTAGTCACACTTTTCCCAGATGGGTGCTGCTGAAAACAATTAGTAATTGCTTTACAGGACATCAGGAATAGTGGAAAAATATTACTCATTCAATTAAGACTACTGGCTTTGCTGGCTCTAAAGTAATATCTGCTTATTAAGTAATAACAAGGAGTTTCTGCCCTGTTCTCCTTTTCCCCATTTATTTCCTTAGGTAAGAGCATACAAACAGGATCTACACTCAGATTTTCTGCTAGCTAGAGGGGATGAGAATCACTTGGAAAAGCAAATTTAATCTTCCCCTGAAGGTTCCTTGTTTGCCCTGGAGAATCAGCAGTGATGCCTTTAAAATATGGATGAGGGAACCCAGGCTCCAACAAACCCATTAGAAATCTTGACACTGACTTCAGCAGGGCAAGAATTTATGAAAGTGCCTTTTCATTTAATAACCTCAACATGAATTCAGTAATGTATTTTGGAGACCTGCATTTTTAAAAGTTGCTTGTAATTCTTTGATGTCCAACTGGAGAAACCTCAAAGTGCCAATCACATGTCCTAAGAATAGGGTGGCTCTTTACAACAGATCAGTTGAGGGCTGCAGCTCAGACAGAACCTAATGTAGTTGTCTTTTTGCCTAACAAACAAGAACAAAAATGTCTGAATTTGGTGTTGATTTGCGCTTATGTAAATCCAGAGTCACTCCACTGGGAGAGAAGGGTATTTTCTGAATGTCTTGTCTTCACACAGGAGCAGATTTTTGGTCTGGTATCACTACACATCTCCTGTGAGCTGTGACAGATTTATGACTACTGGAATATTTTCCTTTGTTAATGCTTGGATGAGTGCACAGTGCATTACAGTGTGTTGGATTGCACAATGAGAAGTGCTTTTGAGAATTTTCTTGCTTTGTTCCAGCAAAACACAATGTCCCTGGGCAACTCTTGTTTTCATACCATCTTTCACTGTAGAACCAGCTTGATAATAAACAAAATAATAAGTTCCTGACTGCTGACCAGGAAGTTTGTCCTCCACATGAGTTAGAATTTGCTCTTGCCACCAAGCCAAAGGGCTATCTACTTTTCCATTCTTCCCTCTTTAACTTATTTTACCTTAAAATTTTAAAGTCTTGTTTTCTTTAAATGAACAAACACAGACATATGCACTAACAAAACACAAACTGGCATTACTCATCCATCATCTTAGGGAGTGAAACAGAAGGAAATGTACCTTGCTAACATCTATTTTTAGGTCTTACTTCAGGAAATTGTATGAAATTCTCTACTGCTTATTTGATCCTTAAAGGATTACTGTGATATCTCTTCTCTAAACAAAAAAGCAGAGGGAAATAGCAGGTTTGATATCACACAGGGCTAATAGGCTAGGGGAGACTAATCCATAGTTCTGCCTTAAAGATCATCTGTATCATTTAGTCTGCTGTGTTTTTATGGGTTCCTTTCTATCCGAACACTAATAGTCCATGAAAAAAATAAATGGTTATTTGTATTAAAGGACTGCTGCTTGTCCAAGTCTCATATTATGCCCGTTATGATTTCCAGGATGGTTTGTGAGGATCTAAGAAACCCTAGCCCTGGAAAAAAAGCACCTGTCTGGAAAAGGAAGAAAATACAACAAACTATCTTTTGTCTCTATTTACTTTCTTCCTAGGGAGAGTCGTCTGCAAGACAGCAACACATCAGTGCTTTCCTCTCACTTTGTCACTTTGTGATCACATTATAAAAATCAGCACAGGGAAGCTGGAGTACCAGAGAAATAATGCGTGTTTTGATATTTCACAGAATGAGATGTTATAACAGATTATACCAGCATCTTCCCCTTAGCACTGACCAGTACAAATGCTTTAGAAGAACATGGCAAAACTGTGTAACACATTTGAGGAAGAAGTAATTCTTTACCATAGCCAGAAACTCTCGTTATACCTGTTACTGATCCTGCACCTCCAGAAATTCAGCTTTATTACGAAATTAAGGAGATCAGATTTGCTGCAGTCCTGGAGTTTTTTTTTTATCACTGGAGCACTACTCACTCAGCTCAGCAGCATACCTTGGCAGTCACTGGGGTACGGAGCATACTTAGAGAGATTTATTCAACTGCATTAGAAAGAGCAAGAAATACATAGTGGCACATATCAGTGCTGGAGTGAAATTAGGCAGTTTTCCTTCTGTTTATTGGTGTTCCCATTGCAGGATAGCTGAAGTAGTAATGACTATCCAATACTGGAATAATCTTTGATAAATAACCAAAATGTTAGTCTGTATCCCTGTGTGTTAATAAAGACATGTCAGAATCTGTGCTGACTATGGTGCTGTCTAGAACAGCTTATTTCCACAAGAGTCAAAGGGAGGGAACAGGGAGCAAGAGAGAGTGAGAATATAATTAGGAAAGATGCTCACTGCATCATAAGGAGGCAATAGGGCAGTACACAGAGAGGGAAAGCGCACATATATTTAAGATATTCTTAAATTACCTATTAGTAAAAACCACAGCTGTAAACTTTTATTGCTTAAGAGAAATAAAAGCTTAGATACGTTAAAAAAAAACCTTCCCAAATTTTCAAGCTGTACTTCACATATATTCCTGTACAGACACACTAACTGAGTTTTAAAAACATTGTAAGCCATTAACTGTCTTAGCTAAGGATCTTCTGATCTCTCAAAGAAATGAATACAAACCCTGTATACCATTGATTTCTTGTGAGAATGCATAAGGCTCTGAATACTGATTCTTTCAGCGGGAATCAGTAATGGACTTAATAACAGTGTAATTAGTTGTTTGTAATGACACAGTGTCCTTCCCTCACACATATCCAAGTGCTGGCTGGTCACCACAGGCCTCACTGCTACCCTTATCACAATGAACAACTTCATCAAAATTAATGCTGAGGAAGACACAAAGAAGAAAGACAGAATTAGTGGCTGTCTTTAAGTGTCACAGAAAACCTAATGTGAGTGGGGGATGTTTATTATGAGTTACAGGGCTGGGAAACAAGGTCCCAGTGTAATTACAGAACTTGCCCAAGGCCACACAATAAGGCAGTGGCAGAGAGTAGATGGCAGCTCCCACAGCTCAAGTCAGATGCTCATGCTTCATTTTGGAAACAAATACTTTCAGAAACACAAAAAATAACAGTCACATGCCAGGGCACACTTAAATTATGATATATGCAGACTGTATGAATGTAAAGAGGCTCTTGTGTAAACTTCAAACCAGGACAGTACCAAATAACACACATTCCCCACAAGATGCTGCTTTTGATTTCCTCCTATGGTATCCCTTGAAGAGACATCTTTGGTATGCAAACTGTCCAAAACAGAATAACACCTTCCCAATGAGCAGCTTTTCTGAGTCAGTTATGGCGTGATTTTTAACTGCAATCAGACTTGTTTTAGCATATTTAGCAATGAGTTCTTTAACATCATGATGTTTAATGGATTGCAAGCTAAGTTGGAGTCAAGCTGGATAGGAACAAGCTCAAAACTTTGGAAAGAGCACTACTTTCAGGTTGTTTTCCCTTCACATGTGAAGTAGCCCTGTGGAATTGCCCTGCAGACTCATCAGGGTGGCAGTGCCCAACATAAGCCCACAGAACTATGCTGTTGCCACTGACTGTTGCACCTGGTGGGCACACCATGAGTAGTCAAAGAGCTCAGCCTGCAGCTTTGGAACCTCTTAGCCAAAGATGAGCCTATCACCATTTCTCACATCTTGTGCTAAGCTCCAAAAGTAAACACCCGCAGTGTCAAATAAAGATCTTGCAAGACAAGTGCATTCTCCCAATAGCAAATCCAGCAGAATAAAATCATGCAGTGATAAAAGTCATGCAGTCTTTTTTTACAGCTGAAGCATGAGAAAGTGCAGCTTGTGCCTACAGCAGATAACAAGGCCTCCTACATCGCAGCATGAGGTCAGCCAGAAAAGCAGAATTCCCTCTTGTCTTTCAGCAGAGGCTGCCCTGTGAATTACATGCAGAACTTAGGGACAGGGCCAAAAAAACACTCCACAAGGTGACACTATAAAGGTTAAAAGACCATTAGGGGCCTTACAACATCACAATTAGTTCTTTGGGGAAATTTCAAATAATAATCCCTGCAAAAAGGCATGCAAAGATACTTACCCAGCAGGCCATCCCACACTGACACAATTTTTGCCCCAGCCTTTCATGGGTCTAAAGTTCTAGGTTAGGAAGCACCATGGAGAGGTTTGTTGCAACTTGTTAGAAAGGATGTGCGTAAATCTCCTTTTCAAGTGCCCTGTTTAGCCACTGAGTGTTTCTGTCCCATCTTCCCAGGTTTGGATGACCATACCTGCAGCAACTTTTGATGATGCATATTGGGCTTTCAGCTCTCTAAATGCTCCCTTTGTGCTTAGGCACATGCAACTGTTTTAAGTACATTTTAAAAGTAGGAGAATAAGTGAGCTTTACTTTGGGGCTGGTGTTAAAAGGGATGCATGCATATGGGTGCATGCAGGTACACCAAGTAATCCTAGAATGGTTTGTGTTGGAAGGGTCATCTAGTTCCAACACCACCAGCATGGGCAGGAGCACACCTTCCACTAGACCAGGTTGCTTGGAGTTTCATCCAGCTTGGTCTTGAACAATCAGGGATGAGGCAGCCACAACTTCTCTGGGCAACCTGTTGCAGTGCATCCCCCCATCACAGTAATGAATTTCTTCCTAATATCCAACCTAAACTTACCCTCTTTCAATTTAAAGCCATCACAATCCTCTCACTACCTGTCCTCATAAAAAGTCCCTCTTCAACTCTCCTCTAGGCCCCCTTCAGGTACTGAAAAGTGCTCCAAGGTTTCCTTGGGGTCTTCTTATATCAAGGCTGAACAACCATGGGTCTCTTGGCCCTTCAATGCACAAGATGAAGCTCAAAGAATAAAATTTTGCTGTTAAAGAGATAAACAATGCTAACTGCATTCTTGTAGTTGAGAGAAGGGAGATCAGCAGTTCCCAAATACTGTACGCATGATTGTGTGGTCCACGAAGCTGAATCCTTTGGAGGGTTTCCAAGGAAAACTTTGATGATATCAGTACATGCTGATCTGTGACAGTTGTCCATGGAGAAAGAGAGTCTGGGAAAAAGCATGAGACCTAGTGAACAATCCTTTGTTTTAGCAAGTGGAAAGTGAGAAAAATGCCTGTTTCCTTTCCTATTCAGATGGTCATGCACAAGGCAAGTCATAGAGCTCTTAGGACAGTACCACACTGACCTTGCCTGCAGGGCAGGGGCAATATAACAGCCCGCTCCCCTCTGCAAACCCCCAGGACCACAGAACACAATAGCTGCTGTGAAAAAATCCCAGCAGAAATCAGCAATGTACTGTACACAGCAATCCAGGCAGGGGGTCTCCAGTAGCTCGTGGAAGTGCTAACACCTTGACAAGATAATTTCTCAGGGGGAAAATGCTGGTAAAATTCAATCTAGGAAAACATCACCAGTACAGTCTTCACCTGAATGCAAAGAGCAGTGAACTGGCTTGCACAGAGCCACTATGCTCCCCTGCCAGAAGGAGAAGGTGCCAAGCATGAGGTGGAAGAGGAAGTGGATGTGGGAGAGGAGACCAAGCGTGTAAGTTAGCTGAAACACTGCCAGATAAATCCCCAGGCACCCCACGGCAGGCAGCTTCCCTTGGATAGCAAAGCTGGAGCTTTCTGCTAAAAAATAAAGCATGATAAAGAGGCTGTTTATACTGGTTCACTTCCTATAACTGACTTGGTGACCCTCAGAGCTTGTCTGTTTGCAGTTTCAGTGGCAGGCTCTCAGCACCAGTGCCTGTCCTACAGATACCTACAGAGCACACAGCCCTTAGAAAAAGGAAACTTAGCCTGTGTGTTTATCTTACTACAAATGGTTGAGACAGGCTACTGTGTTGGACTGAGCTCTTCAGAATCTGCACTGAAAGGATATCCTGAGGGCTTAGTCTGGATATCTCTGAGGGCTTAGTCTGGAAGGAACCAGCCTCTGAAGAGCACAGCTTTCTTGCTCAACACTGCAGCTGCAAGGGAGACTGGAGCTCCAGGTCTCAAACAAGACCAAATGCAGCTTGTGAAGCCTGTCTGAAAACAACCCATGAGTTGGCATGGCTTTTTGGTGAAGGGAAGGTCATCAGTAGGATTTATTCTTCTCCTGAATAATTACTATTATCTTTAATAAAACACTGGTAGCAAATAGAACACCATCTTCTGCCTAGCATGTAATCTTCTCCAGAGGTAAATAGCCCTTGGAGAATAGGACTTTCCTCCAGGAAACCTCTGCCTATTAAAATCAGCATGAAGCAAAACTGTTCTTGCTCACGGCTAAAACACAACTGCAAATCCTTCTCTTTTAATTATGAATCATCAGGCTACTTGTCATCACAGACTTTCTAATTTGCCTGTTAGTAGGAGAAGGGGTCTAGGATCACATTTAAGCTGTTAGTAGCCCTAACTCCTGTTCATCTAGTATCTGCCTGTGGTCCCAGGATTAACAGCACCTAACTTGTATATTCATGTTTTGCAACAAATCACATATACCCATATTCACTATTTGTTAAAGTTACTGTTTATCTAAAAACAGACAACCCATTGTTAGCAAGCAGAAGTGGTGAAGAGAAGCAGAGTAATTCTTACAATCCAGCTGCATTCTGAATTCCTCTTCTTTAAAAGGTCAACATACCCCGAGAAGAAACAAACTCAGTCTGTATGATGTCCTGAAGGGCTCCTTGGAATAAAGCGAGCAGTCTTTCCTGCTCTGTGCATCAGGAAGATCCACAAAGACACGATCAAACAGATGCTCAGATCTTTTGCCCAGTAAAGGCACCACAGATGGGGAGGACAAAAAGAAAGGTGCAGTAAAAATACTACTCTGCAGATGTCTCTGGTTTTGCACAGGCTGTGGAGGCAATATGAAACCATGTGAAAAACTTTTTACCTCTCAGCCCTAAGCCTCTCTGGTGCTGGCCATCCATCCCACACAATGAGACAGATTTCAGACTCAATAATGAGTGCATCAAGGCTGCGCGAGGGGATGTGGGAGCCTTAGCAGAACACAATGTTTCTCCTGGTTGGGGACAAGACTGTTGATGTCTGAACTGCAAAGGAGATGTAAAGCTGCTCTTTGGACTGCTCCTGACACAGAGGAGCCAGTGGATGAAGCTGAGCATAGCAAGGGGACCACACCAAAGGAGGAGGGTGGCTAGAAAGAGGTGTTTCAAAAGTTCCTATGGCAACTTTAGATTCTCAGTGGTTGGGATATGGGAAGATGACACAGAACTTCAGCTCTTTCTCTATAAATGTAGGCAGGGTGAGATTAAAGTCTGCCAAGTTCTCAGTGATGCAACCTGCATTTTCCATACCATAGCGGATCTCCCATCTTGTTTTACCTGGTGTATATAACCACTGCACAGGGCAAAGGAAATCATCCCCAGGTGACCAGCCGTCTGATCCCCAGGAGTACTGGCAGTATGTCAGCACTTTCAGGTTAGCTCTTCCTCTCCAAGTACTTTATTGATACCCACACAAACTTCATCAGCAGCCTCAAGCTGGTTTTGAGTGTATTTCAGTGATTTCTAATACAAATCTCTAAGCAGCGTTTTTCAGAACTACTTCTCTCTCCAGACCTACTCATTAAAATCACTTCAAAAAAGTCATGTATTTCTCTTAAAGCCATAATAATCAATTATCAACATTTCTTGTCTCTTATTTAATACTCTGCCTGTTTTCCATCCTTTCAACAGCTTATGCTGAGCTGTCTGCCTCCTATTTGTATCTGTGCAAGATGGCAAATTTTTTTTTCAGTAAACGAAACAGTAATAAATTCCAGAGGCCTCTTCTGTCTGTCTCCACTACTCAGCTTCCTCTGGCTCTCAGTTCTCAGTTCATTGTTCTTTCTTGTGGAGACATAGGAACTGCCATCACTTGCTCAGACTCATTCAACCATGTGCTGTCCTGTGTTTTGCCTCCAACACTGGATTATCTCGGATTTATAAAAAGCATCCCCTGGAGGAATATTTTTATTTATTTTGAAGTTATTCTCGTCATGGACTTAGTCATTGCTCGACATCTCAGCTCTACGTATTGTTCCTCTAAATATACCCAGAAAGATATTGCAGCTGAAAAGTCTTCAAATGATGGAGCCCCATCTTTGCTTTCAGTACCCTCTGCTTCTTGTTGTCTGTCCTTGGTTCTGAATGAGCCCAGCTTCTCAAAAGCACTGTGCAAAAAGATGAACAATGCCTTTAGAAGCTGCCATGGCTGAGGCACATGGCTTTTCCAAAGTCAGCATGTCTCAGTCAGTTGGACCCAAATCACCACATGCTGCAAAGGTATCTTAGATACTAATCTTGTGCCTTTTCCTCCATGCTACACACAGCTCTGTAAGGTGCAAAGTCCCAGCTGCACCATCTCCCACCAACAAGGCCCTTACAGCCTTCTTCCTCCTGCTGTGGGACCAGGAAGGGCAGGAGGAGACCTTGGGGTATTGATGGATGTGAAGGAAGAACATCAAGTATTTCTGCCTATCACTAGTCCTTATATTAGTATACTCAAGCAAGAACAGCCTTGTATGGTTGGGGGAGGGAGCTGTCCTGTAACTTGACCCCTAGTGTTAGAAACTGTGACTTTAGAGCTCCACCACTAGCACCTTGTCTCCTGTATTTTTTCAAGTATTAATCTGTGCCGCTGCAACTTTACTGAGATAAGAGAGCTATGGAAAGTGTGAATGCCAGGAGTCAAACACAAAGTGCAAAGCTGTAACCCTCCCCGGGCACCACAACCCTGGAACATTTTCAAGATACGGGCTCATCCCCAGCAAATCAGCCTGACATACACATGATGACTGGACTGGGGTTATACCTCCCCTGTTCACCTCTCTTCTCCTAGTTTCCATGCCACTGTTCCCACATAAATAGGCAGTACACAACCTAAACACATGATGCCTGGTGACAGCTGATAACATGCTCTCACAAGCTGATGGGATTTCAGATACTTGTTCCTTTATTCCCCTGTTATCAAACAGAAACTGATCCTCTCACACTCAAACATGAGCCAATATGATGTATAGAACAAGTCCTGCCGACTATTAGTAAAAATAAAAATTACAAAAGCAACCCACATCCTCCACAACACTGAATATATTAGTGCACAGGAAAGCACTTTGATCCCTGTTAGACAAGATGCTGTTTAGAAACATCTCCTGCAGCAGAGTCATAGTATTTTCAGGGGAGTGGCAGCAGCTCCATCAGTGAAGTCTCATTTGGAGAACAACGTTAACAGTCCCACAGTGGTGTAGTGGTTCTAGTACCCCACTCTAAGCAAGGGAGCTTAGGCTATGCCTGCAAAGAAAGGAGTGAGATATCAGCCTTTTGGATCCAGCCAACTGAGCTTCACCTGTTAATAAAATTTCCTCTGGCAGAAGTCCTCTGGCCACAGTCTGGCCAGGGATCCACAGTTGCCGCTGGCACTGAGCCCACTCTCCACTTAGCCAGGAACATGCTTCTCCTGCTGCTGTGCCTGTGGAGGAGTGAGGAGGAAAGCATGCCAAGTCATGACTCACAAATTAATAAAACTGGGTGAATATCAACATTAGGGAAGCCTCTGACACTGGAAAAGACTCAGTCATGGCAAGGTTGATTTATCACACAATATGATTGTTTTATAGCTGTTGTTTCAACCCCTCCAGAAGTTAGGTGGACTGATGTTTCACGGCTAGAAACGTATGGGTGTATTATTTTTCCTTACAATTCACCTTCTTTTAAGATATTGTGATTTTGCGGATTTTTCTTCCTGCTAAAAGTGTGTGTTTATTACATGAGCTATTGCTGTCCTTAAAGAAGCTGCTGTGACCTTGACTGCCGTCCCCTTCACATTTAAAAACCTTTTTTAAAAAACCCAGGCCACTGCTTTTACTCCCTTGGCTTCTGTTTTCTAAAGAAGCATGCTTATTTGTTTCTTTTCTGCTGAAAATAAGGAATGCAGGAGATCTTAGTCACTGTCTTTCTTTTTTCCAGCCTGAACTGCCTCACTCTGTTTGCTAAAATGCTTGGCAGCAACAGTTGCTTGAAAATTAGACAATTTGTAAAAGAAGAAATTATCTATGCTGCTTGCTATTCTACTGGGACTCAGACTATTCCATACTCTTCAGTGGATTGTATCTTTTTTTGCATGAGATAACTCAAAAAAAAAAAAAAAAAAAAAAAAAGAGGAAGAACTAAAGTGTGGCTTGCCAGGTGTTATTCAGCAGTGCACGGCAATCGAATTAACTCTCCTTGGAGTCAGAAAAGAACTGCAGAAATGACCACTATGGGAGAGCCCCGGGCATGTCAACATGCTGCTGCCACATGTACGTAGGCAAATGTTGATATCTGTTGAAAGACACAAAGGAGTAGTACTTTTATGGCAAAGTAATATCAGTCCTCTGAGCATTTTACACTGTACAATTAAAAAAATCAATTTGCTTTGCAGAGTGCTAGAAACTCCCCCTCCCCTTCGGTCTCTGTCCTGGGTGGATTTCGCTCTGCCTTTGTTCCTTGAATAGAAAACCCTGACTTCAAGCATTCAGCAGTGGAAAGAGGACCTTTGAAATGCCAACCCGCAGCTTCCTTGGATCATGGCAAACCTACAGCAAAACACCTTTTTTCACATTCCCTTGCCCTTTGGGAGCACCTCTCCTCACAAAAGCTGGGATATTTTTAAGGGCTAATTAGGGCTGCAGTTCCCCTGCAAGGCAGATGAAGATCACTTGGCAAGAGGGGCAAGCTTCTCATTTACTTGTTGCAAATAGCTTTTTGTGCAAAATTCTTCTTTCTTTTGTTACTGGTTTGCAGAAGTATCTCTGCTGCTTGTGGTTTTTAAACTTGTTTTGTTTTATTTGCACCACACCTTCTTTTATTTATTTCTCTTTTCTACTCACCAGCTATTTCTGGTAAGTGCTAGCCAGTGTCTGGGTTGTGCACATCTCCCTGCTACAATTTCCTCCTCCCAGGGGAACCATATGGTGACATACAGCAAATAACACTGCTCTGCATCCTGAACTTTGAGTGGAAACTTGGTTTAGAAAAAGAAAGGAAATAGCTAGACTTTAAGATCTTCACATATTTGGGCTCCCAATTTTCAAAGGCAACTGTGTTGTTTTGACTACTGAGCATGCCACAGCCTTTCTGTCCCATTCCTTCAAAAAGCACAGATAGCTACAAAGAAAATCATGCTCCTGAATAGCAGCCCCAGCTCTGTACACAAACACTTTGACATCAGATAACATCAGATGTTATTTTAAAAAATATTTACCTTCATGTCATAGTCATGTACCACATCCCAGGAAGGAGACTCATGTGGTCAGAAGTGAGAGAGCTCCCCTGAAGCCCAGAGTTACATTTGAGGGGGTGTGTTTATCTCACATCTTCTCCTCCCCTGCAGCAAACATATCCCTGGCAGCAGCTGCTGTTAAAAAGCTGCATCCTAGGCTTCACCACCTGGGAGGCATGCAGGCCACTTCAATTGTTTAATTAAAATGACTTTAATGGCCAAATGGTTTATACTGTTTTCTTCATTTCTCCTTTATTGTAAAAGGTCATTTTGCACACAAGGAAAATGTTTTGAAAGGTTTCAAATCAAGTCTAGTTGAAGCCATATGGGAAATGTTAAATGACATGTCAAAATGTCACTCCTGTTCATTTAAGGAACGCCAGTTTGTGCTTTAATTTCCTTTATGCCTTAAACTCCTTTCATGATCAGTTTTCCTCAGTGTCCAGACCATTCTACATTTTGACTGCATTCCATATGAACTATGAAGTACTAAAAGATGAGCTCATGAGTTGCTCTCTGCTCTGTTATATTCTGATTTGTCATTCAGCTCTCAAATAACCAAACATCTATGAACTGCAAGCATAGCATTTTAAAAAAGTTTGCAAAAAAGTCAGTGACAGGACACAGCTGGCTGTAATTTAATGACTACAGAGTATTAAGAATAGAAACAATTCCAGAATGCAACAAAATAGCTAGAAATATAAGACCCTTGGCTGACTTAAAGCCTAGCAGTCTCTGTGTGAGGGGGATGAATAGAGCAGCTCTCTAAGATCCTTTAATTCCAGTGAGCAATTGGCAACCATGCTTTAACCTGCTGATACAAAGTCCTCTTGGCTTTGCCTTTTATCTTGGCTTTTAAGATAGATCTAACCAAGACCTGGCTTACATATGCTCTACTCTGAGTTTATTTCCTGTAGAGTTTTATTACTGTCGGTTGCTGTAGCTGCTGCTTCAGAGACAAGTTCAGATATTAAATGCAGTCGACTTAAGCTTTGAAGCCGAACAAAGCTCTAGGCAGATGTTTGACAGGAAACTAGAGTCCTGGATTTCTAACAATTTTAATTTCTGATAGCTAAGGAAGTTCATGAACAAATATGAATGGTGCAAATGGAATATACAAGAGACAGAAAATCACAGAACAATTCCCATGGTACTCAAGGCAGATACATTGACATCTCTTTTTGGATTTAAGTCCTTCCACTAATAAATGGATTTAATATTCCAAATTCCACATAAGAAAAGCTTACAAATATGACTTCAAACACCGAATTTATCTCAGAACTTCCCTTATCGTTTGCAAACATTACTTTTTCCAAGAGAAAAAAAAAAAAAGGCTAAAAAATATCAACAATTCCCAAATCTCCAAATCCTTTCCTGAACGGAAATGAACTTTAGCTTTTCTAGCCATTAACTACACGTGCTCTGAGTATCAGCCTCTTAAGAAGGTATGCTATTCTCTTCAAAACTTTCTTACTTAGCTCTAAGAAACCTGACAGGAAGAGTCATATAAAGTCCTGCCTCCTCCACTGGGCTGCATTTGCCCTAGTGGAGTGCAAGTAGCCACATAATTTTCGAGGGTGCAGGCGCAAAATGGGACTCTGGGGACAGCAAAGTTAATATGGTTTGTGTGAACAGTCACGGCTCTAATCCGGTAGTCCTTGACTATAAACATGTGCAAAGACACAGCGCAGGGACAGCTGCACGTGCAGTGTATACAGACCGCACAAAGCAAAGTGTTTGGTGACCAGCCTTTTTTTTCTGATGGCTTGAAAATATAGCTTTTTCAGCCAGATTTGTTTTGTTCTTTTAGCTTTGATGACTCCCTGTTCATCTTCTCCCCTCAGCAACCAAAAGCAGGAGGGAATTAGGACAAACCACGGTGATTATTTCCTGTGTAGTCATCAAGAAGAAAGAGTGAGACAGGTAAGAGTTGTGTCAGGGCTCCTTCATCTGTGAGCTCTCCTAGAAGGTTTTCTGATTCTACCCATAGATTGAGGTGAGCAATCCTAGGACAATCCCCTTGGCGAGAAAGACAAGCTACCACAACTGAATGTTGAGCCAGAGACACAACGGTTTGTAATAGGTACCCTATGTGCCATGAACCCAAAAGGAAAAACATCAACTGAAATTAACAAAATGAAAAATACGTGCATTGCACTGCTGTGAAAGAAAAAATATATTTCTATTAAAAACTGATCTATTACTATTTTTATGGCAGAAAGCAATCATCCTCTTCTTTGGGTTCCTGTTGTTCCCAGTGGCGAACTTTTAACAGGGTCTAAGATAAGCTAAATTGGACTTTTAGAGCATGTGACTTGGCTAGTTATCTATAAAACACGTGAGGTTTGTATAGTCCATTGTTGTCCCAAAAGTGAGGTCCCTAGTGAGCTAGGCAGTATTCAGCTATATTATATTGTTCATGCTCTCAAGAACTTAGAGTCTCTATAAGGAAAAGAGGCAAATTAAGGAAGGTTCTTTTGAGTTTCAGATTTCTCCTCTTGAAGAGAAGACTAAACTCCAATTCAGTTCCCTGAACCCTATAGGTGTCAAAAGCAGTGCCAACTTTACTAGATCCAGCTATCCTCACTCTCACATTTCTCTTATGTACATTTCCAGCCCAACCAAAGCCACTCAGAATAAGACTACATTTTGCCCTGGCTGGAAGAAGAATCTGAAGGGACCACCAGAGGTGGTGCAAGGCTTGTAAGAGTGCAGGCATTAGCCAAAAATTTAGTGCCAATATTTACTGGGTGTTAGTAAAAGTGTGCATGGGAGAGGAAAAGTCTTGCAGAGGCTCTGCTTTAGGCAATGATAATCTTGGGTCTCCTGAGCCCTTATGAGCAGTGCTTAGGCTAATGCACAGTGCTCTCAAGGCACATTGACTGCCTGGTAGAAGACAGTGTAACATCAGGATGTTTCTATAAGAAGCTGAGATAACAGGGTGGTAAAATAGTACATAAAAAGATACATTACACTAAAGTTGATGGAACAAAGTGCTGCAATGAGGCAATGGACCATAAAAATAATGTCATTTGCCAGTCCAGAGTCATTTCCAAGGCTGTAAAATTATTTGCTGGAAAGAGTCAGAGTGGGCAGCTGGCTCAGAGCAGTTTCTGCACTGCGCTGGCAATTCAGCCTCAGCTCTGATCAGGCAGTTGCTGTCAGCCCCTGCTTTGGCTGGATGCTGTGGGTCTGGGAAGCAAGCCTGGTAAACAGAAAGAAAAGCAATAGAAGCTTTAGGGCATTTGGCCTTGTTTGAATTTTTCAAGGTGAGATTTTTCTTTTCCTAGAAATTCCTTAAGATGCTGATTTCTCCTACTTAGATACTACAGAAGTCTGGTCCTACTATTTTTCTCCTTTTTCAAGAATGGAAAAAAAAATATTCTTTTTTGTTTTCTCAATGAAACTGAAACAATACAGCCTTGTTTGCCTTTGTTTTGATAGCTTCCATGTTGATGCACCAGCATCTCCACTTGTGCCAGCACAGCTGTGGGAACACACGTAATCCCTCTGTCTCCAGTGATTGGTGTGTTCCTCCCAAGTAGAACTCAAAACAATGTAGGCCCTATATTAACAATGGTATTTGTCTACAAATATAGGACAGGAGGAAGAAGAGAGGAGACCAGAATGACAAAGTTTTTCTTTCAGAGCAATGGCTACCTGCTAATTTGAGAATTCACTCTTATTCCTCAAATAACATTCAAAACATAAATTATTTGTGAATTTATTTTAAGTGTAAAATTAAGATACTCGAAGATGAATGAGGAAGAGAAAAAACCATCAGGATATGAATGTAGTCATTCTTAATTATGCAGGAAAGTAAAGCTTTGTGGATTTCCCCCATCTGTTCTGTTATATAGAATTAAATTGGAGTTAAATGCACTTTTAGAATAAATCATTATGGCCTAAATTGAACATGATTTGCAGGGAAAATAAAGCCATATGTGGTTACATTAATTTCTCATTTTTGTTCCATCCTTCCCCTTGGTTGGATACATGCCATGCTCTGCTCTAAATGGTGTCACTGATGCTGAAAGTAGAAGGTGACACTACATTTTCAAAAGTGGCCTCAGATTTTTAGCTTCTTTCTAAGATCAGTGGGAGTGCCCCTGGCTCTCAGAGTTTACAAGGGACATCCTCGTTTAAACTAGTGCAAACTGGGAGAAAATATGATTAAGTCAATCAAAGCATGGCAGTATATCATCCAGAGCAGAGAGTGAGAAAAGTTATGGGACTAAAGGAAATGAAGACCCTCTTGCCCCAGCATGGTGCAAAAGCAGTGTTGCACCAAAACCTTGGTGATAGGGATGTGCACCACTCAGTGGAAACTACAGGTTAAACTTGCTGAAGGCAGAGGTAAGACTGAGGAGTATATGTGGAGGAACATTTTCTGCTAGAATATTTCTTAAAAGAAGGACAACAAGCTTTGCAGGAAATATTAAAACAGCAGGAAGAGTTGCTGCAGACTCTGTTATTGCATGTTTACTGGTGGTTTAAATGGTGAATAAATATAATGGGGAATGCTGTTAGGGCTCTTTTGCAGAGTACTCAGGCAATGTTTAAGCCATGGTATTCTCCAAAATGGGCCTAAGCTAAATTTCCTCCACTTTTTTCATCCCAGCTCCTACTACAAATAAATGCATTGTGAAAGACACATAATGAAGATATATTTTTTTATGTCTCTTGGAAAAAAGTCTTTGTATTGGTTGTATCTTCTCTGGAAGCTGATATACGCGTTTTATATCTGTTTGAAGATCATGGGCAGAAAAGACAAAATATTCATGTTTACCAAATGCACAAAGATATTGCTTTGCATTTTAATGAGGGATGACAGGAAACAGCTCTCTGTTTTCTTCTAGCTGCAGTGAACTCTTGAATATTATGTTATTTTCAATGATTTTGTCTCCTACATCCTTGAACTGCTTTCCTCTTATGTGCCGTAGAAAGGCTGGCAGAAACAGTGTCTCTGACTTCAAGGCTTATACCTGCGGCTCTATCGACCACACTGTGAAGCAGAGATCACTCAACTGCCTTTCCTGTAACTATCTTCAGGGCTGCCAGCAGTCTGCCTGCAACAGGCTCTGGAGGAGTGACTGGCTACAGCATGAAGCTGCTTGGTGTTTCCAGTTCCATACCAACGCATTTTCCAAAATGCTTCTGAATTCCAGCATGAACTGACAATGTTTGCTTTGGTCCTTCAGAATCAGCTGCTTCTGTAATACACCTGTCTGTCCCATTTGGGCCATTGCCACTGATGTCCAGTCATTGATGGGTGAAGCTTTGAATTTCAGACCATTGGTAAAACAGCAACTTTACATGGTAGGTACCTGGAGACAGCGACGAATGGATAGTCAAGTGGGTGAAGTAATACATGGGGGGAAAGCATTTGAGCATTGTGCCAGGATTTTCTAACAAGCACATTCCTGTTTTCTATGTGTCAGCTGGGAGAAACTACCTGTAAATCATCCTTTTGCTCTGGTTGTGAGCTTCTCCTGTGGGACCCAATCCTTTATATGGCACAGTCTCTTGCTCATCCTTACATGTCTCTAGGGACTCAGAGGGAATGTTTCCTACCAAGTAACTTGCATGGGATAGACAGTTTTGCATGTTACAGTATTTTTTAATTTGTGTTGGTTGGCTACTTTTAGCTTTTGGCTGCATACTCAGTGATAAATGAAGTTAGTGTTAAGCATTTTTTTCTTGGTTTGAATTTCAATGAGCAAAATGTAATTTATTATGGAAAAACGCCACTGTATGATATCCCACTATGCACTGGGTTTATTTGTTCCTAAACAATTTCCCCATTCCAAATTGTGCAAATACACAGAGTTCAACCTGTCAGTATAGTTGCTACATGAGCTTAAGGGAGACACAGACAGTGCAGCATTAGACATTGACAGCAAATGTGAACTCTTCGGTCAACCAGCTCCTGGCTTCTCCTCCATCATTGCTCATGAGCAACTAAAGTGCACAAACTCTCTGATTGGGTTAATCACTTGGCATTTTTGAGGCTGACTTGCAGAACTCATCTGTCTGGATGTGGATAATTCACAGCCTCTTGACCTCTTAGACTACTGCCACCTGGACTTCCACTGCCAGCACAATGGGCAGAGAACAGCTTCCTCACACTGTTGATTGTGCTTGCACCATGACAGGGAAAACATCTCCGTTATCTTGAGAAAAGACCTTATTTAGTTATAATGTCCAATGTACTCCTTCTATAACATGGTATGGTGCTGTTCGAAGTGACCAAGCCAGCACACTGCAGGTCTTCCTGCTGTCTTGGGGTGGACTAAAGGCCATCAGAAGTGCCAGGAGCCCACCTTGCCCTCTGATTCCAGTGCAGACATTCAGTAAGTGGAGAGTTAAGGAGGGTGCAGCAGCATTTCTTCATCTCACACACAGGTGAGTATGGCCATATGGCTGAATACTCCTAATCTTCCGTGTCCTCCTACCCTGCTCACTTTGAGGCTCTGATTCAGAAATGCTATACTTCCACATGGATTGCTCCTTCTGGACCTCCTATGTTTCTCATAGACCTCTGCCTTGGGTCTGTTATGGAACAGGAAGCTGTGAGTAGATAGGAGTTGACAGGAATAGGAATCTCTGAAGGTACGGGCATACAGAGCCGACAGAGAAGGGATGCTGTTGCAGAGAAACGGTGCTCCTGAGAAGGAGAGGTGAGAGTGAACACACAGAGCAAGTGCTACATCAGCTATAGCCTGCCACCTCACATAACAAGGGTATGATTTGCTAGGACAGGCACAGAGGAGAACAAAAAAGTAATAAAATTCTCATTACAGAAAAAAATGTTCCCCTTCTCTTTGGCTGTGATAGTGTCCAGAGCAGGAACACAAGAAAGATTATCTCCTCAAATATGGCTGCAACAATGTTTAGGCACTTCTATTATAAGAATGCATAAATAGATTCATGGAAAAATAAAGCACAGGCAGTTCAGGTTTTCTCTCCAGTGGAAAGCACAATGTGATCAGGACTGGATACCGAGTCTGCATTCTCAAATATCTCAGCTTTCTGCTGCATATTATTTTCTGTGTCAATCAGGGCAATGCTAAGGCTTTGGCTACCTCAAATTAGGCACAAACATAGTAATGACCTACTTTCCAAAGACATCAAGTGCTTGCAGCTCCCAATAGATCTGTGTGAACTTGTTCCTTTTTGGAAACAAACCCCCTTGCTTCTCTGCAATCACATGTGAAAATATAGCTGCAGCTGTTTAACTAGGCTGCAATATTATTTGCTCTCGGATGAAAAACTAGATTTCCATCTTCAGTTTTACAAAATCTCTGTATTTGAGCTGCTGCATGAATAGAATTGGTTTGACTGCAAGTAACTCACACCCGCTGCTGTTCAACTTAATGGATGAAATGCAATATGGAAAACACTATCCGTTATGGTTAGCAACAGATGAAGGACTGTACAGTAGCTGTAGAAGGTTTGCTATCCTCTTCTATCAGTTGGAAACGTGAGCTTTACCAACAAATCCCAGTTGCTTTTCAACATCTAGATTTCACAGTACATCTGTTGCGTCTCTACTAATGAAACTTGCTTTTTTGAGAAATGTGCTCATGTCTGGGTCACTGGTGTGGGTACATCTGTCGTGTATAAAATAAATAATAAATGCTAAATAAGGGACGATTTCTCAGGCGATTGCTACACATTCTCACAAACAACACTTGATTTTCCTGATTCTACTTATTATTGGAGTAACAGTTAAGAGGGAGGGAAGGAATAATAAGAAGAGTTCTACCACTTGGTGAGAAATCAATCTACGGCATTCCAAATGTGGGAATATAAGCCTTGCTATATTACTTCCCCCTGGCTTTATTGTTACTTATTTTTTTCCCAAGAGAAACACCTAGAGGGAACACTTTATTAAGACATATCGTGAATAAGAGTACCTGAAGAGTATTTCTGTATTAGTGTATGAACACTATTTTTCTAGAAAGTGAAGAGCTCCAGAGGAAAACTGTTTGAAGGCAAACCAGCAATATGGTCAAACAACAGAAAAAGACAATGATTAGATTTGGCGAATAAGTATCTTGCCTTTATTTTGAACTGTAATTCTCTCTTAGTTCCTTTTCACTCATTAAGGTTATGCATCTGGAAAGGAAACAGAAATCCTTAAGACAGCACATTGTCAAGCTTCGAGAAGTTTGAAGTAGAAACAGTCTACTATAAGATACAGTCTACTGGGAGATGCCCTTCCTACCGTGCATCTTCCACTGTTACTGCCCAGTTACATGAGCAGAGATTTATGCACCATTGATTTTTTCTTACAGCTGACAAGGCCAAAGAAAATGGCAATGGGGAATTAAATGTAAAATATTACCTTGACTGCATCTTTAAAAGAATCACTCCACTAACAGTACCAAATTAACTACTGCAAAAATCGTAACACAAAGCCCCTTGGGCATGCATAACATTTTGTATCACAGTATGCAATGCTAACTTTTATGTCTTATTGTATACATGCACTGCGACTGAAATACAGTTGCTGAGGGAACCATAACCTTGAATTATCCTGACTTATTCCAGCATGCCAAGCCTCAACCACAGGATTGCTAGGGCATAGGCCTTCCTATATTTAGTGGCAAGGAATATGTCCTGCTGCTTTTTATTGGCCAAGCCTTATATTTGTAATACAGTCATCTTTTGGGGCAGCAAAAGAAGACAGTAGATTCAATTCAAGAAGTTAGATCTACTGATTGAAAACACTTGCTACATAAAATACCCAAACTTTAGATTTGGATATATCAGGGTTGTTTTTCAAGACTAGTTTCAAATATCAAAGTTCTCAACATGTTTTGGTTGGTAAATACAGGAAAAGAATAGATCTTTGCTGTCATATGTGCCAAACTTCTCAAAATAGATACTGAAGGACAGAATTCAGTTCAATTCTCTTTGCTTGATTGGATAACATTTAGTAATAATTACAGTAATAACTGTTATTATAATAAGACTGTGGTCTCTACTGTTTAAACTACCTTGCTAACTGCAATTGTTTCAGTGAATAGGTCCTGGCCCCCAGGTCATGGGGAGCAGATGGATCCTTCAGAACAGGCAGCACTACTAACATGAATGCAACTTAACTCTTGACCATGCATCTCCTCTGTGAACCATATGATGCCCCTGTAGCACTGGGACACGATTACTGGTTTGGTGTTATGGTTCTCTTCCAGTAAAAGTGTCTATAAGAATGAGAGGGCTGCACTGTTACTTACCAAGAGCGAGATATTTAGAGTATGAAACTCAGTTTAGCTATTGCTTATCTGTGAGAATTTTGCTGGGGAAGCCTTGGGGAAGTGTAAAATGCATGGAGCCAATTCTAGCACAAATTCTTCTATGCTGCCTTGTAGGAGATGTCCCCAGGGAGACAGATCCCCAGTATAGCTGCTTCAATTTTGAATGGGACTAATCAAAGTGGGAAATTGGGAGGGAGTAAGCAGGAGGGAAGTCCTAGAGGTGTATGGAGGTGTTACTCGTGATATTGTATCCTAGGGTAAAAGAGGACCTGTTGTTGGTGTCAGAGGATGAAACAGCTCCTTCAGCTTATGTCGTGGGATCCGAGCAATCTCAGAAAACACATGAGCCAAGGTTTCATCTAAGAAGCCGTTTAATGAGAGAACTTACAGCTTTTTATACTTTTTAGAAACTAGCATGTTACATCTTTATTGGTCTACACACTTGTTTTTAAATATTTTACTGGATGGGCTGAAGTATTAGGTCATCTTTATTTTGAGAAACTTGGACTATTATTTTGATACTGGGCAAAGCTGTTGATCAGAAGAGCATGTGAAGGCTCTGCAAAAACAACACCTGGCTGATAAAAGAAAAACCTCTTTGTTATTGTGCGAGAAACTTTGCTGCTTTAGCTTGTGCAAAGCTACAGATGTATTTTGAGAAAGTAGGACATTATTTACTTTTGCTTCTGTTATTCTTCGGACAGAATTACTTATGCTTACTTTAAAACTCTCAAAATTAGGCCCAAAAGCCCAACTTTCAAAAATCTACCACCACGAGCTTATAGCTTCTCATGAATTCCATGAGCCATCTAGCCAGAAAGCAGCTTGGGAGAAAAGCATGTGGGAGTCCCAGTGTAACGCTGAAGAACTGTTCTGGAAGTAGCTTACTTAAAATAACTAAATAAACAAGCAAACAAATAAATAAATAATTTTGAAACCTTTGAATTTGTTACATACTGTACAGCACCCAGTGTGAATCCAGCCCTGCTTGTTCATTGGGAAACTTAGCTGTCTAATAATGGATTAATAACGCACTGAAGAAGAGAGTTTTTTACATCCACCTTTCCTCTGTGTACTAGAAAGGCATTCATGTCCATTACTTGTTAACTGGTAAATTCTTACTAAAGTTTCCTGTGCCTCAAATGTGCCAAAAAATAGATTCCTCCCCTAAAAACAAAACAACTCCCCCTGTCCCCCATATTAAAGACAAACAAAAGCCAAAATACTATGGAAACTAAAGTCTCTACTATTTAAGACACATGAATGTACAAGATCCTGAAACTCCCAGACAGAACCAGAAGCTGGAATTCCAAGTAGCTTCTCTCCTGCTTTTTGTTTTCTCTCTTATTTCACCCCGTCCATTTGTTTACCTCAGAGTTCATTGACTTCCATACATTTGAACTTATTCTTCACTTTGTAGGCATGAACATAGGCAGCTGTAAGCAGCTCCAACACATGTGCTTGTAAAGGGTGTAGTTTCATTGAAGTCAAACCATCTAAACAAGTCAGAGTAGCTCTAGATTTACTTGAAATGGCTGTAAAATTATCTGAATGAAAGCCTTACAGTAAACAATCACTTTTTGACTGTTTCCTCAAGAAATACCACAAGATCATCTTGCCCCACAATGTCACCTTTTTTAGTGTAACACATGGAAAGCCAGTCATTTGGGTTCATGGACTCCAGAATCAGCTGATCTCCTGCACTTGTATTGTTCCCTGCAGTGATTGCAAGAACAGCCTGGCTTTCCATAGCTAACGTAAATCTGACTGTTGGGGAAAAGTTTGGAAGGGTGGGGATGGTGTTTGTGCTGTTCCACCTTGGGGCAGCAACTAGAACAGAAAAAGGCACTATGCAAAATCTTTGGCTGTTATGAATTGCCTTAGTGTCAGGAATACCAGCCTTCATTCTATGCTGTCAAAAAACATCAGAGCAATGCAAAAACCAAAAAACATCACAGGAAAACAAGCACATGTACAGACTGTGGGAAAAAAGCAAAACATGTTTCTCCCAGAATTAGTCTCTGCATGTGGATTTCTCATTTATACAGGTAAGGTATTTTTACTTCATAGACATAATAGTCATAGCTATCAGCCATGATAGATGCTTACTAATAGAAAAATCAATATTACTTGAGATATTTGAACTCTCCCTCCAAATACAAGCACAAGAAAAAGTAGTGAGCATTTCAGCAATTTAACCTTTACAGGAATAAAATCGAGTTGTGTATAACAAACTGATATAACTTCTTAAAATTCTTCTATTCTTCCAAATTTTCAGTGTAACTAAGTGTAGTTATTGTATAGCCTAATTATGAAGTAAGAATAACAGTGCACTGCTAACAGCTTCTTTACCCTGGACTTCATAGGGTAGCTTCAATCATAGTATATTTTGCTGAGTAACAGGAAACCTATCATCAGGTTGAAATCTTTGCTTCCTTCATTGTTCTTCTGGTTTTGATTTGTTAAAATATCCCTGAGCCAAAGCCTTGAAACACAATGCTACCTGAACCCTGGAAAAATTTTGCTTCCAATCTCCACAAATGTTTGCTGACAGTTGAGCCAAAAATCTCCATCTAATGATCTGCAAATGTTGGGAAGTATTACTTCTAATCCTCACATTCTGGACTGATCTCTAGTTGTACTAAAAATAGAAGAGCTGGGTGGCTTGTCATAAAGTGTCAGACTATGTAAACTACCCTGAAATTTTTGGGGATGATTCATTCTCCTACTTCTCTCTCACTTCTCAAAGCTTGGATTTATGAGATCTTATTTAAAGTCAAACCCATACCATTTTTCATCAAGTGGCACTTACCCTACATTACTTCCAATCACCTTGAGTCCAACACAGTCCACTAATCCTCAGAATGTCTTTTGTGTGTATTGTTGCTTTTCTTTTCCAGAATTTGCTTTCTCCTGCCCCAATTTTCTACAACTATTGAAACACTTTAGTCAGTACAGACAAAATCTCTCAGTTTGCAAGATGACTTATTTTTGCCTGACAGGCCAAGAAGCAAAGAGCAGCCTTGAGTTCTCATCTCTCTGTCTCAGAGAACTGGCTTCTGGTAGGAAATACGCCTTTGCAAGAACATCATATCTGGGGGAATAAAAAAAAAAAAAGAAGCATCTGAAGGGTTAAAGTTCTAATTGCATGAGGCAATAAGTCCAGTGCTCCCATTCTGACTCTTGTGAAGGTCATCCTGCTGGGACCAAGGTACTCTGTAGGGCATAGGATGGGTCAGGGCATAGGTACTTCTTGACACTTATTCTTAGGTGAAACATGGATATCCCAATGCCAGGATAGCACCCTGACTTTTGTCCCATTCCTGGCTATACCTTTGTGCCAGCTGAGACTGGGGATGAACCTTGGGAACACACAGGCCCCCGCTGGGCTGAGAGTATAAAATGGGTGCAGGTAGCAGGGAAGAAGTGGGAACCAGTTTAATCAACCTGGCAAACTGGAAAGTGTTTCCTTCTGACTAGTCTAGTTAGGAATCGAGTTGTTTGCCCATTCAGGGAAGGTGGCTGTGGATCTAGTTCTCCCTTTAATTATGCTGCCCTCAACCAAAACCTTTGGGGTGAGTGAGGGGGATGCAACAAGTCCTAAGGGAGGAGACATTTTCTTCCATGCTTTCTTCTCTTCACTTAGAACAAGTGAAAAGCTGTCAGCATCGAATAACTAATGATAATGATGGACAGCACTATTTAAAGCAACTTTAGCCAAGTCATTACATTATCCTTGTTCTTCTAGGCATCTCATTTTGCATGCAAAAGTCACTTGAGCAGGATGGGAGTCATCAACTCTAGACAGCTTCAAAGTTTTTTAGAAAACAAAGAAGTCTTTTGGGAGGTTTTTACTGCCACAATTATGACAAAACACATTCTTTACTACACAGGAGCAAGCCTGCGTGAAAACTGCCCCAGACTCTATGAATGTAGAGCATCTCATGGAGATGGTGAGAGCCCATGCTCCATGGCTACCTAAGATGTCCTTGCCTGGCTTGACTTGAACAGGTGGATAAATAGGGAGATTAGAGTCTGGTTAAAGTTTGTGTCAGAGGCCAGGAAATTCAACTTTGCATTCAATAGTGGCTCTTAAATTTTNTTTTTTTTTTTTTTAATAATCACTGAAGAAATGCTTAGGATTTAACTGTAGAGAAAAACTATTTATGTTGACGCCTGTGCATCTGCAGAACTCCTTCCTCTGAAAAGAAAGATAATGGTTTAGAGCAGAAGAAGAATGAACAACTGAGTGTAATTTCCATAATTTTTTATTTCTTTTAGCAATATTGCAAACTGGCTTTGAATATTTAGACCCTATCCCTATCCATTTCTTTGCAAATAACTTCTGAGAGGGCCAAAGACAAATTTCATCTCATTATAGTAATTGCAGCTATAGCCGGCCCAAGCAATTCTCAAATGTTTATCTGTCAGCACCATCCACTTAGTTCCTGACACAGTGGCCGGCTGGAAAACTACTGCAGCTAAACAACATACTATATGCAGATCACTTAGTTTCTTCAAATACCTTGCTGCAATGCAGAGGCAGTTTCTGTACTGTTTTCTGTGCACTCATGAAAACACTTGCCATAGAGTCCCAGGCAAAACCATTCCCAGGTACAAACAGTCCTTTGTGCTTGCTTATAGACAGAAAGGTTTGGCTTTTTTCTTTATTGTTTTTTTAGATTTATTTGTACCTGAGTGAAAGCCTGACTTGCTTAGCTGAATCAGGAGGCCGCCAGAACAGAGGTGATCAATGCTATTAAAAAAGTAACATAGTATAATTGGCCTGAGCCCGCACCTTTAAATGAGTGGCAATTTTGCCTCTGACTTCTGAGGAAAAGGTGGGCCAATTTACTCAATATTATAAGCCCAGGAGAATGTACTGAGAATGAGGTCCTGCACAATAAGAAGCAAAGTCTGCAATAAACTGAATGCTGCATCCATGGCAACTTACAACACAGTTAATAATTTTTCAACATAAAAAGAAAGATATTTTTCAAGGCTACTGAAAGAGAAGCAATTTACAAAATTGACTGAAGTGAAGGCATTCACATCTGCTGTTTTTCATGGCCTTGGTCTTTTGTTTGAACCTCAGCTGCTCACTAGGATGCTCAGGGAGTGAGGATAGACCTGGCAATTGTTTTGCTCTCTCTCTGTGGCTGCTGAAGCGACCTATAGAGGTCACTCTCCTCTTCCCTAGGGGCAGGTACTCTCCTGCTGAAGCGCAATCAAGTTGGGCACTTGAAATACACAGTGATTCATTTGCGGACCTGTGCATTCTGGACTTTGAAAGTCTTGTCTACTTCAAAAGACAGAGCAAAACAAATAATTAGTGTCTAAATTTTGTAGATATGAAACTGAATCTGCCAGATACTAAATGATTTCTTCATAGCACTGGGCAGAGCGAGGAAAAACACTTGACATACCCCAAGTGTCATGTCAATGCCCAGACCTAAACACCATCTTTCCTTCGAATAACCTTTTGTAACAATAGCATTTAACACAGTACTTCCCATCCTAGGGAGATAAAATATTCCCAGCTGTTATGTTGGACATCAGCTTTGGTCATGTTTTTCCTGTGCACAAAATGCCTCACACTTATTACATAGTAGTGTTCATCTGCTGGTGAAAGGCAGGAAAATTGTTCTCATCCCCAAAAGCAGAAGAATATTGGCATAATTTTCCTACTGAGCAGTTGTATTTTAGTTTCTTTCCAAGATGGCGGGGTTTCTACTATAGGATTGTGTCACCAGTGAAACTCAGATGAAAACATCGATTTTCTACCATATGATACATTTTTTATTTTATGAAACCTTGCTGCATCTGGATAAGTCAATAAAGGTTAAATATCCTCTTATGAAGAAAGTCTTGTTAAGGACATTGGCATACCAGTTTCTCCCCACACTGTTGAGTTTTGCTGGGCTGTGTTCGTTAACAGTCAAACTGAAACTCTCTTGAAGCAAAAACAATTATCTTAATTCCATCCCATGTTTTGGACAAATCCCTGTAATGAAGGCTGCAATGGGTTATGGAAACCTCTTTCTGTTTCCCTCAGGCAGGGATTGTATATGGAAAGAACTGAGAATTTTCCATTTCTGTTGGAGAGATGGTTATGTAGGGCTTGGTTGTCTCCTTGCAATTCAAGTTCTCTACAAAGAAACACAGTAATCTGGGAGTAGCCCTGCTCTGATATGACTCTATAGGCATTAATTCTGCAGTTTCCATACAAACAGTCATGAACAATGCCCAGCAGACCTGCAACAGAAAAACACCTTGTGGCTGTGATGCCTCATCATTTGGGCACAAACCTAGATGGCATGGCTCAAGGGAGGGAGTAGTATTAACCAAACTGCTACTAGGTGAGGTCTTTGACGGAAAAAAAAAAAAACAGTTTGGAGAAGAGGTTTAAAGAAATACATGCTGCACAGTGCTGGCGATATTTTTTTTGCTACAACCATCACAAAAATCAGATAGCTGGACCTTCAGTAAGTTTTTTTCTTTGTAGCTTGAGAAGTTTTCCACAGCCATAAAAACAGTGCCACAGTCAGACTGCCTAGAGGCAAAGATGGGTGAAGCAATATCTTCTTCTTGCTAAAGTTATTATATATAATAAGACAGAAAAATATGTCTACTAGGGATCCACTCTTGAAGACCAGCATAACTAATGCTGTTTTAGCAAAAAAACCAAAAAGCTCTTCAGAGTGCTTTGCAAGTTATTTAGCATGAAAAAGATCTTACTCAAGGAGTATCACTCAAGTGAGAGCCACCTATTAAAAAAAATCTATAGAACATACAAGAGCTGCTTAAAGCCATTTTTATCAGCAGATAACAGCTTTATCTTATCACAACTATTTCTCTGTGCATGGGAGTTTGAAAACAGAAGAGTGAATTGACTTGAAAACTGAAGAGTGAATTGACATGAAAGCAGTCTTTGCTAACAGGAAACAGGTAGTAAAGTGACACAAAGAACATCTTTAGGACCAATTTATTTTCCTATACATATTGATTTAGGAGCATGTATATGCATGAAAGTGAATAATTTTTCTGACAAAGTGAGATGTCATGTTGCCAGTCAAGCCTAAGTGCTGTTCAGAATCATGCAGTTATATTAAGAGAGGAGGCAAATGAATGGTTTGTACATATAAATTCAGCGTAAGGAAATCTAAGGTAATGAGGCTAGACAAAATTAAAAAGGAGACAGGAGAGAAGGGAAAAAGAAATATGCTCTCTCTGGCCATATGCTTAGGGCACTGAGCAGAGAGAGAACCAGATGGTGTGGCTCAGACTTTAAAGTATGTTCTCTGAGTTTTAACTAATACATTAATGCACACTGGATGGATAAGATATTTTTGAAGACATTAGGCAATTTTTTTCTATGAAAACGACAGAAATTATTTAATCTTCTCCTTTTTCTGAATCTAGATATTTTTCGCTTGCTTGAGGTATCTATGTATCTATGGGTATATTATGATTCTCATCCCAGAGCCAGATTTTTGCTTTATCAAGGCTTCTTTAAAAATATTAAGCTGTTAGTCTTTCTGATCTCTGGAAGAAAAAATAAAAAAGTACCTAAAACACTCAAGAGGGAAATATGTCTGTTCTGGTACTTATTCAAAAAGCCCTTTGATATGGAAATCATTGGCGTTAACTCCTGTAGCCTCTAGCCTCTCCCCAGTAACTCAGATAATGCATGCAAATACATAGACCTGTAGCCCTCTTTGGACTCTCCTTTTCCTGTTCTCTCCGGCAATAGCTGAGTATCTCTGCCTGCCAGCACAAGGACTGCATTTGTACAAGACCTGATAAATCACTCTTGCCCATTCTATCAGGAAGGACTGGTGAGCAGGTGTCGCTATGGACAGCAGATTTGAATGTCTAAACTGGAGGTCGTCAATGCATCTGCTTAGACACACCATAACAAATGAAAATGTTGCATTACCATCAGATGACCTGTCAGCAGGCTCATTTGCTGACTAACATGTGATCTTGAGGGCCACCTTAACTTGTTTGCCATCAATTATGCTGCAAGTTCTAGCAAAAGGAGCTGTGGCAAGACTACTAATGCTTATACATATACCCGTGGCAGCATGCACGAGCCACACCTAGAGGTAGGGAAAGGGCTTCCCAAAGCACCTGTGGACCTCACAAGCAGCCGTGCCTCTGCAGCACCTCTCGCAGGGGTTGGGGCACGGGGTCCTACTGCTGCATCGTCACAACTGCTGCAGGCCCTGCTCTGGCCTTTGTCTCCCTCTTTGCTGTCTCTGAGGATTTATTTTCTCATGCAGGTGGTGGCTTGCACACTCCTTTTGGACATTCCATCCCTTATGATATTCTCATTACATAAATGCATAGTCAGACCCTATCTTCCCTTTCAGGCCAGTGGGGCTAGGCAGACCCAAACCTCTTCGGTTTTGACAGCTAGGCTTTCATTTTTCTCAACTGTCCTATTGTCGTTCCCACCCTCTCCATGCCTACATCACCATTTATTTTTTTCTTTGAGACCTGAGTATTTTGGAGTCAGAGGGAAATATATTTAGTTTTTTAGTAATGGATTAATAATAGGTCTAATATGCAGATTATATAAAAATGGTGTCCATAAGTAGACATCCAGGGAAAATTAAGAATAGGACAAAGACATATATGGCACTTTGCCTGAGCACTATTCCCACCTCCACTTATTTCCGCTCAGAGGATTTCCTGACCCTGCTACAGTTTGCCTATTTAGTCACCTTCAAGAGAGATTTCTCTTCCAACTACTTGTTTAGGCTTTCAAATGTGAATCCACCTAAATCTTTTGCATCCACATCACTCAATCCTTTGTGGGATGCAGAACAAGAAGGCTATTATTTGGTGAGGCAGCGCTGGAGAATAGGTTATGCAAGCATAGGAAGTATGCATTTACTCTTCTAAGGTGATGAATTTCAATATATTGGAGGTTTTTCAGACAGGTCTATGGCAGCAACAAGCTGCCTCAGAGTCAGAGTCTGCAACAGTGAAGCAAGGATCTCCCAGAGAGTGATGTAATGATCAGAGGTAATTCTGTATGGAGGAAACGTGCCCTGCTTTGCATTGTGCTTGTTCATATACCAGTGTCTTTCTTCATCTCTTGCAGACCCTTGCAGAAGGGACTGTGAGTATTCAACACCACCACATTTCTAAGTTACAAATGCCCACACCTCTTAAATGCTTTTTCCTGGTTCAGAGAGAAACAGCTACTCATAATATTCTGTGATTCTATTAGACATAAGGGCATCTTCTCAGAGAAGCCACCCCTGTAGCCAAAGCTGCTACCACAACCTTGTCTTTCCAACACAATACATGCTTAAATAAATCTGGAAGGACTTCTCAAGCAGTTCAGTTTGAACTGGAATGACCACACAGTCTCTCAGGATACTGAGGGCTGATTACATCAACCATCTTTTCTTCACCTGAGAGAGGGAGAAATGGAAAGGAGACAAAATCTTAGAACAGACATATCAAACATCAGTGACACCAACCACCCAGAGCATGCTGGATACCCAGATGGTGCTGCAAAGCCCTTGAAATGAAAGCTACTCCTGACACAAGTGGAAGCAGGCTTACACCAAGAAGGAGCTCACCTGAAAATCCTATCTAGCATAAAAGTGACAATATATAAAAGATCAGTTCACAATATTGTAGTCAACTAAGTATTCCTGGCAGATCCTGTAAATCAAGAAAGATGCAAGAAAGCTTGAATTAGCTGCAGCAAGACCCCTCTAAGACACTGACTTGGTGGATCTGATGGAGAGACCTACTGTCCTGTACTGATGCTTCTCTCCAATTTGTGGAGGACGAGGAGGAACATGTGGCTCAGCTGCACCCAAAATAATACCTTTCATCACCTCAAAATGCAAAAAGACAGAAAACTATTATATATATATATATATATATCTCAGAGGAGAGGGTACTGGTGAGATAAACCTGACCAAGGAAAACCAAAGAGCGAAAACTGTAGCAAACCCAACATGACAAGTCTACAATCTGACTTCACTTATCTCTATGTCTTGAACATATAAACTGAGTAGGAACTAAAAAAGTAAAATTTAGGATGTGCAGAGGAATAAAAAATAAGCACTGGTATTGTCTCCCTTTTTAAGTCTTTGTTGGTATGTATTTGGTAATATATTCATGGCTGAGTGCTAGGGTTTGAAAGGCTGCTCCCAGCAGCACCTTTACTGTCAAGATTCCCTCTGTATGCAATACAACACAGCACCACGGGGCTGAAACAAAAAAAGTGCTCTTCACTCTGCCTAGCAGGAGAAGGAGGAGGAGCTGTCACCTGACAAGACCGGGAAATTGCTTTCGCTTTTAGCAGCAAACAGGTGCTGGTCTCTCCGTAACACCTACTATTGCCCTCACATGCCTTCCCTACAGCAACTACCACCCACTACACCAGGCACGGCTGCAAACTAGGTTGTTCAATCAGTTAGTTTTTGTAGTTTTGTGCCATCATGAAGTGATGTTTTATCTTGTGTTTTAAACTCTGTGGTCAAGTTGTCCGCAAAGATTTGCACTCATAGAGCTGAACAGTGGTAGTAATATCATTCCCTGACACATTTCCTTCTGCTAAAAGGGATCCTGCCACAATAATCACAATCTGTAGGATATGACAATTACAGGGAATAAAAGAGATGGCTTAGGCTTTTTTTTTTTTTTTTTTAAAGAGGGAGACAGAGCAATAAGCACAGATGTTGATCATGCTTCCAAATTTTCCCCAGGCTACACAGATACGGAGTGCCAGTGTTAGAAGCAATCTCTGAGCTGGATGCAAGAAAATAGTCAGCACCTGGAGCTGTACCATGCAAAGTGTAATATCAGTTAAATGATACTTTTGCAGATTTTCACAGTTGTTTCTAATATGCTGAGGGGTTTTTTGAGAGTACTTACAAATGTTCTGTCTCATCAGATGGACTTCTTAAAATGGAATCCCCTCTTCATAACTTTAGAAAATTTCCTTTTTAAAATTTGAAA
Organism: Serilophus lunatus; assembly: GCA_013399895.1. NCBI lineage: Eukaryota > Metazoa > Chordata > Aves > Passeriformes > Eurylaimidae > Serilophus > Serilophus lunatus. Next base: position 8,718 of record VXBA01004877.1, on the reverse strand, counting down.
ATTCCATTTTCTACATAGAAACAGGACATTTTGCTACTGTGCTTTGCTCTCAGCACATTTTTGCTCCATCATAAATGTTTTGTGAGTGTTTTCCAACTTTTGTTGTTTAAGCTCCTTTCTCTCATCAGGTATTTAACATGAAAGGCAACTGGACATATGACAAGACAGTCTTGCAAGATATTGTCTCATTAAAGGATGGTTTTCATGCTCTGTGAAAAAGAGCAAAAATATCCGGAGCAGGAGATAACATGAGAAGAAAGCTGGGTTATTATGTTCTTCAACAGCTCTAATTCTTTACTGCACGATGTATATGGCAACAATAACCAGGCAGGATTCTTTCCTACTAAAGTCATGCAGCCAATGGGTGGTGAATTTGGAAGACCCAGGAAAAAAACCATGCTTGATGAAGCACTGATATACCTTTTTCAAGCTCAAAATCACAGAAATAAACATAGACTTTCTATTGAGACCATCTTGGTCTCCTTTCAGAGGTGAGGCACAGAAATTTGCTACTAGGACAAGCAATATGTGTGTCCCCTAACACTTGAGTATCATATTGTAAGGTGGTCTGTATTCCATTCTGATCAAAGAGAATCTACTTCTAAAAATTATTCAAGGATGGAGGGAGCACAGTGCCCTTCTGGGAGAGTAGAAAATTAGGGCATGGAAAGCTCTCAGGACAACCAAGCCCAGAAAACAGGTTGCACTGGAGCATTCTTAACCATCCACAAAGAGCTGCTTTGTGGGACCAGGGAAAGCCTGATCAAGGTCTTTTGTATGCTGCAGTGGACAGGAAAGTCTTGACTGCTCAGTGAAGTACACAGAAGACATCGTTGACTTCTGCCTATGCAGGACATTTGAAATCTACACCGTCAGACATGTTATCTGTGCACAACAGGTTCCTCCATGATACATCAGGGCTTGACAGAGCCTGTGGGTAGTTCCTATGCTATGAGTAAAGGAGAAAATCCCATTTTCTTCAGAAGGGGCTTGCTGCGAATGTACAATACTGTTGCTGCACTGTGTGTACGAGAGAGGCCATTTGCAGGACTTCTGTCACTAGGCAGCAAGGCGGTGGACTGGCATGCTAATCCACAGAGTTAACTGGTCCTGAATCTGCCAGGAGGCATTTTTTAAAACATAACCTCAACTCCTATCAGTTATCACTGCCCTGCTGATAATGGGGTCATTTTAATTTGCATTAACAGAAGATCCTATTTAGATGTAATTTCAGATTTCCCACACTCATGCCTGTGGTGATGGGGGCAGGACATTCAGGGACTTGGGAAATAGACATTGGAGCAACTTTTACATCTCAGACTCGCCTCTGACAGCAAACAACTGAATGCTCTTAAGCATGCTCCTTCTTGCTGAGATATATGGGCTTAAGTTTCTTCCTCTGAGGAGTTAATGCAGTTCCCATAGGAAAGACAGAAATTATCATGTGCTTTTTGCATTTGTGAATGCTTTATTTGAAAATGTGGGTCTTCTCAGAAGCAATACAGTAATCCTACAGAAATAGAGTCTGGAGTCTTCAAGATCTTCTAGGGTTAGTGTGTCCATGGCTGATGACAGATACTGTCCAGTAGCTGATATGTCCAGATAGTATCAGGTGGGTCCTTATAAACCAACAGAAGTGTTAAGCATGAACAGCTACAGTGCAGTAAGTGCCTGACAACTATCCACACACAGTTCCTGCAATGATAGACAAATGCACCAAAAAAACCCCACCTCAAAAAAACCCAACAAAAACCCCCCACAACACTGTGAAAAAGTTCTATTAATATGAAAAACTATCAGAGCATATAATCTTGTGTTTCCTTGCCCTGGTCAAAGCAGAATACTTCCCATCTGTTGCTGGCAATATTGCCATGGTATCCATCCCTGGCAAGTGTTTAACACTTAACAATGGCTCTCACCACTAAAGGTTTTGTGCTATAAACATATAAGGAGAACATGAAGCAGAGAAAATGAATATTATCATCATTTTATAGTTGGGGAACTGAAGCCTGGAGGGAAAAAATTTTGTCTAAAGTATTGTAGACAGTGTGTAGGATTCATTGTAAGTCCTGCCGTGCTCTTGGTCTATACCACTTCTCCATTGTTTTGTTCAGACAAACTCTGCAGTGTTTTCACTTTCTCCTTTTGGAACATTATTCCCACAGGTGAGTGCTCCGTGTTAGCAGAAGCAGCTTCCTGACATGAAAATGCAGGAGCTTAAATAGGAATGGAGCTTCCCAAATTAAAAGACTCATAAGCACTTACTAATTGTGCTTAGTTGTGTAATAGTAAAAAATACATCTCTCTCTTCATGAGGAAAAAAACCAATTGATCCATTTTCTGGTCAACTGTCAGCAAGATCCATCTGGAAACTTCCTACCATAAAGAAGCAAACTGAAGTTTGCTTTTCTTTTGTGAAGACACTATAAGAGTGTCACAGAAAGGCCAGTATTTCTTGGGAGACACACCTGCTAGTGATGGTGGAAAGGGACAAAGGAAATGCATGACAGTTGGTGACTCTCACACCATCAGCCTTCACCACATAATCTACAAATAGCTTCAAAACCAGCTATACCCTGACCACAAAGTGACTAACTGAAGAATTCACTCCTAAATATCTTTGTTTCTTCCAACTGCCTTCAGCCAAGACTAAGAAAATAAGAAGTCTCATCATTTGCCTTGGCAATCATTGCATCCACATTACATTGGTCCAGGCAGGGGAAAGCCCACCAGTAATCCCTCAGTATCCATCTGGTGAGGGGAGTATGGCAGAGAAGTGGTTCGATGAGGCCCTGATAATGGAGGATCCAGGCGGAGAGAACCAAGTGCTCAGAATTTAGGTCTTTGAACCTTTCTTCTTCTTGAGGAAGGAAGAAGGAGACATTTGTCATCATGCAGGTAAATGCTGCTTTTTCAGAGATGACAGGTGAGCAGATTCCTAACATACCCAAGGAATAGAACAGTTTTCACTCAGGCTGCTTCAGCCTGCTGCTCCATTAAGTTTGCATACACATCCAGCACTCTACACTTGCATCACATTTCTGTTCCATGAGAAATGTTTCTCCCATGATGTTTCAGCATTAGTCAGAGTAATCTTATCTCCATGGTGCTCGAGGTGTAACTAACCAGGTATGCATTTAACGAGAACATTTTACCCATCCAAGATAGAAACAGAAATTTTTTATGTAGTCAGTCATTGATTTCTGGGCCTAGGATGGGAAAAAATAAACCTGGCTCACTTTGAAATTAAGTTTTCTGACTTCTAGGACAACAAACACCAAAGAATTTAAAATTACTTGCACAACAACAAAACTGAGCAAGAAGAAGTGGTGAGCCTGAGATATAGGAACTTAGTGATATAAGGAACCACTGGGACTGAAAAACTGAAAAATTAGTTGCATCTGATGAAACAAAGAGGTATCCAGCTTGAAAACAAGAGGGATGGAGGGGGCTCTGCAAGTACAGGTGCAAGGGGACCAGTGCAGTTCTGGTTTACCTGTTTCACCATGGCTATCTTCTGAGCGAGAGAGCTTGGGAAGTTATCAACATCCTTTCTCTCAGCTGTGGAGAAAAAGAAACACCAAGAGAGATTGCAGCTAACTCAGCTCATTGCAAATGCTCATTAATGAAGAAAATAAAGTTACAGCATGAGGAGGAGCTGCAACCTTGGTTGTGGAGAAGAGTTTCTTACTGTTTCCCATTACAAGGGCATTAAAAAGTATTGCACAGCGACAGTGTGAAGGGTAAAGATTAGATTGATGGCAAAATCAAACAGTTTATTTGGAAAATTTGTAAAAGCTGTTTAATTTATCTCTCTGGCCCATTTCCCTGCATCTTAAATTTGACCGTTCTAGATTGATCATGTCTTGGTTTTTTCTTTCTAAAATTACAGATAGCTATGTTTTGTTTTGAGCCTCTACTTATTTTACTTTGACTAGGCAGGAGCAAGGACCTCAAAGCATGGTGTCTGGGGAGGGTCAGCTTCCAAAAACTATCTGTCTCCAGCAGCCACCTAGGAGCTGGAGAACCAATAAGGATTCCCAAGATATGGAGGGACAAGGAGAGGCACATATTGAATTTCCACTCCAAACACTGATATCACTTCACTGTCTCAACAGGCTGAAATCAGGATTTTGTTTCTTGCTGTCTTTTATTACCAGGCTGCTCAAACTCTCTTCTCCACCAAAGCACATGCCTTTTATGTTATGTACTCTTTTTCATCTTGCCCTCTCTTTTCCTGCTTCCTGCTCTCAAGGCTTCTGTCTGAATCTGCAATTCCTTTGAGTTTTTTCTGTTAGTAGAAAGAAAAAGAATTATTTCTATCATTACAATTTCAGTGCTGCTATGCTATACGTCCCCCTGCTGCATGTTATACAACAGAGAAAGCTTCAAACTTCTGGCAGGATATCGGACCTTCTCATACCCTTGTAAAAATCTAGTCTGGGAACCTCTTTCACTTGATGCACTTTCATAGGAATTACTGCATGGAAAAAATTAATTAATGGGTTCATCCTGTCTTGATAACAGGCAAAACTAGGCAATCTTGAAGTAGCCCCACAGCAGTAAGAAAGCATACAGCAGCACAGAGGGAATGTTATTTAGATTATTTTATTGCAAGAAAGCATTAGTATTACTGGGTTTTTCCCATTAAATGTGCCATCAAGGTGGCAAGGTAGGTCTGATCTTGTCTTCTATGATGGCATTGCCTGATGGAAGCACTACAGTAAGTAAAATAGATCTGTAGTGCCCCTCAGGAGTAGGGATAGTTGTACTATTTTAAGCAGCAGATTTCCTCCAAAATGTTTGCATTTTTAAAACTTTAGATTATATTTCAGCCTTCGTTCTTACAGTTCATGCAGTGCATACCTAATATTATTACATGGCTCTTCTCTCCAGAACACAGAGCACAAAACTGAATCTCAAGCCACTTCAGAGGAAGCTTTAAAATGCTTCTTTTAAAAGCTTTAAAAAGCTTTTAAAATGGGGATCATAGTTATGCAGGCACATCATACAGGGAGCTTAATTTCTGAGTGATTAATAGAAGGAATGCTTAACTCCTCGTGATTACTGAAGCTGTGGGATTTCTGCATTGCTGTGCAGCTGAGAGAGGGAAGAGTAAGAGTGAGAAGCTCAGTGCTGGGTTCTGTACTTAGATGTCGTGTTTTGAAATTCAGAGGTCATATATAGCCTTTCTACTTAAAGAAAACTAAAGTCCAGTAGTGAGGTGAGAGCATCATGTTTTAAGTGTCACTTGAACTGTGGCTACAAAAAGGAAGCACTAGCTCTGAAAATTAGTATGTAGCTGCAGGCTCTGCTGCTGCTGTTCAAGTTGCTGATTTGCTTGTTTTTCTGCAAAATAATACTATGAACCTGTTACAGGTTATTAAGAGTATTAAAAGTAGTATCCTGGATATGCCCTACAACTTTGGTCTACTGAGTAAAAGATAACCTACTCCAGGAATCTGCTAAGAATGAGATGAGACATTCCAAAATTTAAATTTCATTTGTACTTCTATGGTTGGGTGAATATGTGACAGAAAAATAAGCAGTCCCACATAAATATGAGGTTCTTGTTTGATACCGAATAAACCATATTAACTTCCAATCAATAGCATATGTTTCACTTATGGCTGGTGTTGAAACATTCTGGATACTATTAAAAAAGAAACCCAGAATACAGGACATTGCTAATACTTATGACCCAATTAGTTCAGGGTGCTTGAGCTGCTTGTGTAAATGGTTTATTTTTATCTGCATGTCCTTAAAAGTACAAAAGAAGAGCAAACAATATTAGTATTAGTCCATCAGTCTGGTGTGCAATAAAAGTCAAGTCAGAGCTTGTTAGCATGAGATCAGCGCAAGTGTTGCCCTTGCAGATATTACATTCTGCTCTCCCAAATTGGCTCTGATGGAAATCTACAGGAATCTGCTCTCCTGGTATTAATTTTATATTGCAGTATCTTTCTGGATGACTTATGTTCCAAATAATACAAGGTTGGTTGTTTTAAATCCACTCTTGGTGTTTTCCAGACCACCGTTTGCAAAATTTCTTACCCAAAACTTCTCACCCAAAACTTCTCAGTGTTGCATTATCTTTATATTCCTAAGACTAACAGGAGGCCTACTCTCCAAACTCTTATTACATTTTACACTATTACTTCTCTGTTTGATACCTGTGTAAAATTTATTCTAGAATGGTGATGGTCTAAATAAAGAGCATGTATTGTGATATGCAATAGGATGTTGTACCTCTAAGTTTTATCCTGTAATATGATTAATTCTCTTCTTTTCAATATTTTACTTTTTGCCTAAAAACTAATTAAAAAATATAACTTGTCAAGGAGAGAATTTTAATATTAAAACTAGTGTTGGTTAAATTTTCAATGTAAAGAGGCCACTAAAAAGATACAAACCAATACTTCTTATCCATCAAACATTTATCAGAAGTGAGGATTATGTGATCATGCTGTGTGTTTGCCAGTTTTTCTAGCCCCAGAAGTTGTGACTGGTATCAGCAGAGAAGGCAAATCTTACAGAAATAAAATTCCTATCTGTTTGGTAAGAATAGGCAGTGGGATAAAAGACAGAAGGTGAAGCTGGTGTCCACACCGAGATAAATGCTTCAAGGGTGGTTATAACTACTTTTTTCAGACCCAGAGGATCTACTCAAGTAAGCTGCTTGTGACCACTGGGGAGGCATTTTTTCATTATCAGCAGGGGCTAATGGTCTTCAGCACCTGCATTATGTGTCAGACTAGTGTGACAGGCAGCTCATTGGGGATCATTGATAGAATCATAGAATATTCTGAGTTGGAAGGAACCCACAAGGATCATTGAGTCCAGTTCCTGGCCCTGTACAGGACAGCCCCAAGAATCATAGCAGGTGCTTGAGAGTGTTGTCCAAATGCTTCTTAAGTTCAGACAGGCTTGGTGCTGTGACCACTCTCCTGGGGAGCCTGTTCTAGTGACCAATCACTTTCGGGGTGAAAAACCTTTTCCCAATATTCAACCATAATCGCCTTTGACACAGATTCATGCCATTCCCTTGGATACTGTCCCTGATCATCAGAAAGAAGAGATCAGTGTCTGCTCCTCCTCTTCCCCCTGTGAGGAAGCTCTAGACGGCAACGAGGTGTCCCCTCAGTCTCACCTTTTCCAAGTTGAACAGACCAAGTGACTTCAGATGCCCCCTGTGTGGCTTCCCCTCTAGACCCTTCCCCATCTTTATAGCCCTCCTTTGGATGCTCTCTAACAGCTTAATGTCTTTCTTACATTGCAGTGCCCAAACTGCACACAATATCCAAGGTGAAGCTGCACCAATGCAGAGCAGAGTGGGACAATCTGTTTGTCAATGTTTCTGATGGTAGCTCTCCACCCCAGGAAACTCACAGTTCTTCTTCATCAATCAGATGATCAGAACAGATAGTACTAAGAAGCAAAGAAGGGTGATTGTGGTGGGTGACTCCCTTTTGAGGGGAACAGAGGGTCCCATATGCCGACCGGACCCCACCCCTAGGGAGGTCTGCTGCCTCACTGGGGCCCGGGTACTGGACATCACTGAGAGACTTCCTGGGCTGATTCAGCCCTCTGGTTATTACCCACTGCTGATACTCCAGGCTGGCAGTGACGAGATTGCAAAGAGGAGTGTTAGGGCAATTAAAAGGGACTTCAGGGCACTGGGTCAAGTGGTTGATAGGGCAGGAGCATGAGTGGTCTTTTCCTCAGTCCCTTTGGTAACAGAAAAATACAAATACAATGATTGGAATAGGAAAGCCCACATTATCAACAAGTGGCTCAGGGGTTGGTGACTTCAGCAGAACTTCGGGTTCTTTGACCATGGGACAACCTTTACGGCACCTGGCCTGCTGGACACGGATGGGTTGCATCTCTCTGTTAAGAGCAGAAGGATTTTTGCTCATGAACTGGCAGAACTCATTGAGAGGGCTTTAAGCTAGGCATGAAGGGAGAAGTGGATGTAGCTGGGCTGGCTGGAAGCAGGCCTAAGGGTGGTCAGCCTGAGTCGGAGGTGAAATCAGTAGCCCAGCTGAGGTGCATGTATACTAATGCACACAGCTTGGGTAACAAACAAGAAGAGCTGGAAACCATGGTGCAACATCATAACTATGACGTAGTCGCCATCACTGAAACATGGTGGGAGGGGTCAAATAGCTGGGGCATTGCACTGGATGGCTACAAGCTTTTCAGAAGAGACAGAAAAGGGAGAAGAGGTGGACGGATGGCCCTTTATATTAGGGAGGTTTTAGATGTCATAGGTATTGAAACCAATGATGATGAAGTTGAATGCCTATGGGTAAGAATCAAGGGGAAGACAAGCAAGGCTGATATCCTACTGGGAGTCTGTTATTGTCCACCCAACCAGGATGAGGAAGTGGACAACTTATTCTACAAGCAACTGGAAAGTATTTCAGGATCAT
>VXBA01004876.1:332306-355658 GCA_013399895.1 Serilophus lunatus | reverse complement strand
CCCGCTCCATGGCTCGGCCGCTCGTCCCGCACCGCGTCTCGGCCGCCGCGTCACCGCCCGCACGGAGCCGCCGCCGGCAGCGCCGCCTCAGTCGCGGAGGGAGAAGTCGAAGGGCTGGAAGTCGCGGCGGAAGGCGCGGGCCTGCGCCGCCTCCTCGGGCCGCGGGGCCGCGCACTGCCGCCAGTCCGCCCGCTGCGGCAGCGCCAGCAGCGCCCCGCTGGCCAGCACCGCCCTGCAATACACCGCCTGACGTCACGCGCGCGTCACCCTGACGTCACACCGCGCCGGGGGCGGGGGGGCGGCACCCACCTGCCGAACTGCAGCGGGAAGCGGCCGCGGATGCGGTGGAACAGCTTCTCCCCCGTGTCCAGCTCCACGTAGAAGTAGGGCGTCCCCGGCTGTGCCACCTGCGGGGGAGGGTTCGGGCTGGGAAACACCTCCGAGGTCAGGAGTCCGTAACTGGACTCCATGGTGTGTCCCAGCCCAGGCAGTCCTTCCTTGGACACCCCCTGCCCAAGGCCTGACCACCCTTTCCAGGAGGAAAGGCAGGAAGAGACACCGGCTCTAGGAAGAGAGACCATGTGTCCTAACTTCCCTCTCTTCAGAGAGGAAGGTTCCTCACAGGAGCCTCAGAGTGACCTGCTGGAGAAGGATGGTGAGGAGCTCAGAGCATGTAGAAAGTTTAAGGAGAGATTATTCTGTGCCTGCCAAGACTGTGACTGAAAAGAAGCAATTCCAGGATCCCCGGGTGCCAAATCAAACACCCCGCACGGGATGGGAACACATGGGGGCTTCCCAAGTCACAGCATCAACACTCGATGCACCGTGGAGGAATTTTGCAGGGACAAACAGCCCGGGCAGCACCACAGGGCAGGGGCTTTGGACGTCACCAGGTGCCAAGCCAAGGCAGGAGCTGCTGCACCACACACTGCTCCTGCCTCCTGCTGCAGGGCAGGTCTCCCTGTGACCACAGCACAAAGCACAAAACAACCCCTGTGGCACTGCTGACTCATTGCTCTGATAGAACAGGGAGATTTCTTTCCAGTTCTTACTCAAGGGAACCTAAAACTACCTGATGTGCTGAACAGAGGGTTGGTGTTTGGTACCCGAAGGAAGGAATTCAGCAAGCCCTACACACAGTCTGGATTAATTTCCAGCTAAGCAAAGCGTCTGCTGTTCGTGGGAACTTCCCTCGGAGCAGAATCCATCTGGCACAACCCCAAATCAAGTCTCCAAGGCTCTGCCTCCAGCAGTTTGACCTCACCCCACAAAGTGACCTCAGAGGCAGACAGAATCCCAGGCAGGACAGAGGGAAAGCAACAGGTGAAGTCTGGCTTCATACTTGCGTGATATCCGAGTGCTCTGGGATTTCTAACAATTCAATCTGTTGTTCCTGTGCTTGTGTAATGAAAGACTCTTTAATGTCTTCTGAGGTACAGCGGTCCAGTGGGACGGGAATCACCTGGAGAGGGAGGAGACTTCCATAAAAAGAAGACAAGACAAAGCAGGCACTTGCAGAAAGCCATCAGTCCATCACTGGAGCTGGTGTGCTCCTCAGTTACAGCTCAGCCTCATCACACAAGACAGGTGAGCACCCATCTCTACAGGCTTAAACTTATGAGATTTTCTTTTCTGTAGGAGCTGAACAAATCGCTGAAAACTGAAAGCTTGGAAGTTCTCAGCACAGCCTCCTCCTTTCTGATGTCTGTGGTAGTTCTGGTGCAGTTCTGATACTCACAGATCTGCCACACACAGAACCCACCACAATAAACCCCTAAAGGGCTCCTTCACCTCATTTGGGGTTTATATTCAGTGCGAGTTCACATTCTCCAAACCATACCTGTAGCTGCAGGTGCTGACTCCTATAGTTTCTTTCAAATAGGACATATCTCTTTCCCTTGCTTCTGAAAAACTCTTTTAGGGCAGCCTTGTACTTGGTCACTTCTTCCAGTACCTCTGCAGACAAGTCCACCACTGACTGATAGTGCCCAATAGGCAGAATCAGGACGTGGTCAGGTAACAAGCCCCCCTTGGCCAGGGCAAGGTAGCACTGGAGGAAACAATACACACCAGTTAATTACTCACTGCAAGCAGCACACACTCACCATGCAGGGGGAATTTACTCTCTGGCTGCTCATCCTGGAGTATCCCCCAGGCTCAGGAATAGGAGAGTCTTATTAGGGATTGTTTATTAGCAATTTTATTTGAATATATTCATTGCTAGAGGAATGAAACAGGGAGAAGGACTGCCAAAGGATAAGAATTCAGTATATTTGAATGCCTTGTCTGCAGGAAAGCAGCTGAGTGAACTTCACCACTGTGGCTAGAATTTCTGAACTCTGATATGAAAACCTCCTTAAAAATTTTAATGAAGCCTGTGGACAAGCCTGTCCCTGTAGCAGTTTGAAGTGGATTATGCTATACAGGAGCAATAGCTTTATGGCTGAATTAATCTCCAAAGTGTCCTTTGACACGTTGGCTTTGAGGGTATCTTATCTTCTGTTTAATCTGTATACAGCCAAACTGGAACCAGCCATCCCAGGGAGATCCAGCACAACTCCAGACCGTGCATCCTGCTGCCAAAGCAGGTCCCACTTTACACTGAGAAGTTCTGACAGATCACAACACTGAGCTGGTACAGCAAAAAGAGTTCTGAGACCAGAACCCAGCTCTGCTGCCAGAGCAAAACTGGGCCACACTTCACTTTTTAGGAGTTTATATCTTTTGTAGAGGAGATGCAAAGAAGCCCAAAACAAAGCCAAGAGCCAGCTGCAAATGAAAGCTTGTTTGGGTTCTTTTACATTTAAAATCAGAGACTGGTACTTTATGCTGCCATGTCTTAACACGATTCTGACACAGGTACTCACATGTGTGCCAATACTGACAACCAGGTGCTTCTCCACCTCTGGGCTGGCCAGGCAGAACCAGCAGGGCCCCGTGGGCTGTGCTTTTTGGGAAAGGAAACAAGGATTAGCACAAGGAATCTGTAGATTCTGTCAGAACACAACAGAAGAACTGTTATTTTCCAGCTACCCTTCCCAGCTGATCAGCTGCTGAAGGTGTTGGAAGAACACAGCTCCTGGAAGCAGGTCTGGTCAGGTGCCTCTGGGAAATTCCATAAGGGAGGAGGTGGTGGCAGTCACACCCCTGCTGACTGCCATTCTCATGGAGTGCTCTGACCTAATCAAAGGCCACTCATTCCAGGAGTTCAGTAGTTACAGCTCACTAACAAGGAAGCCCCCAGCAAATTTAAACAAGCAAATCAAAACAATGTAAAAATCACTGCCTAGGTACAGACAAGGGAAGACCCTGTCAAACATACTTGTCAGTTCTGGCCTATTCACACTCTCAAAACACATGGATTCACACCCACATTGCAATATCTGAGCTGAGGTTTGTGAAACTGCCTTTTGTCACATGCAGAGGCCAGTCTGGTTCAGAGGGTGAATGGCATCAGCCCAACCACACCCACCGCAGACCCAAGGAGCTTCTAAACGAGGCTTTTGGCTCTTCTTTCACCTATTAAAACCTACTTTCCTTTGGAAACAAGGGTCCTTTCATTCTTCTGCATTCCCCCAGCACCTGGCACAGTGACACAGCTCCCTGGCAAACTGACACACATGGCTCAACAGCCTGAGGGAAGGAGGGACACGGTCCAAAGGCTCCAGGGAAGAGCTCAGGAAAAAACCATCCCCACACTTACGGGCTTTCTTGGCTTGCTTAGGTTGGGAGTTCCCTCCCTCTTTCCCATCTGAGGGCCGTTTCTTTCCCTGATGCTTGTTCAAGTCAAAGAAAAACTGACAAGCTGGTTCTTCCTGGATAGAAAATGAAAAGCAAAGCCCGTTAGAACTGTATCAGAGAGTGACAGTACATACAGGAATTTGTTATTTCCTGAAGGGGTGTGAATCACCTCTGAAAAGCTTCAATATCATGGAATCCCTGAGGCTGGAAAAGCCCTCCCAGCCCAAGGAGTCCCAGCTGTGCCCCATCCCCACCTTGTCCCCCAGCCCAGAGCACTGAGTGCCACGGCCAGTCCTTCCTTGGGCACCCCAGGGATGGGGACTCCAACCCTTCCTGGGCAGCCCCTGCCAAGGCCTGACCCCCCTTTCCAGGAACAAATTTTTCCTGAATATCCTGGAACAGAATGAACTGACCTCTCCATCTAGTGCTGCAGACTTGACACCTTGTCCTGTCACTATGGACCCTACTAAAAACTCTTGTCTCCACCTTTCTTATAGTCCCCCTTTAAGATTAAAAGGCCACAATAAGGTCTCCCTGGATCCTTCCCTTCTCCAGGTGAACACCCCCAGCTCTCCCAGCCTGCGAGCATCTCCGTGGCCTCCTCTGGACCTGCTCTAACAGTTCCACACCCTTCCTGTGCTGGAGGCAGCACTGCAGGTGGGGTCTCACACCCCAGAGCAGAGAGGTGCAGAATTACTCCCCCTGCCCTGCCCTGCCCACACTGTGGGATGAGCCCTGGGGTAAGAAGGGACACAATAAGAAACTCCCACACGTTCCATCTGATGCAAGTAAGCCTACACAGAACCCTGCAGTGTTTTGGATATTCCAAAGGGGAAGCCAAGCAGTGTTCCAAGCTCCCTGAGCATGGAGAGTGCAATCAGAGTGCAGTACCTCTGCTTTGGCCTTCGGAGCTTCCTTCCGCAGTTTCCTGTAGGGATTTTCCGTGACATCCTGGGGCTGTTTCACCAGCTCCACAGGGTCCATGGAGCTCATGGGCACGATGCTGAAGGCGTAGAGGTACTGCAGCAAACACAGGGGGCTCAGGGGCAGAACCAGGGAGAGATCACACCCGAGCCAAGCCACCCTGGAACGGCCCCACAGCACTCAGGAAACCCAGGCATGGAGAAACACACCACCCAGTGCAGCCAGGTGTCCATGGAGTGCTCCCAAGGAGAGCACAGCTTTCACTTTAAGGAAAGATCTCTTTGAATAGCACCAGTGTATCCCACTTGATGAAGAAGCAACCCTGATCCTTGCCCATTTCCAGGCCTTCTTTCTGTCCACAACCTTTTCGTTACCAGGCCTGGACCCTGCGAAATTTTAACCACTCACAATATTCTGTAACATTTATAAGGGGAGAAGAGAAACAGGTTAAAAAACATCACTAACAGCCCCTTCCCATCTCAGAAGTGAGTTATTTTCAGTGATTTGTGCCTCAGAACACATCCTGCAGCCCTCACCCTTCGGACATAAAGGACAAGTGGTACCTCTTACACATGTGAGACAGATACCTCCACTTCAGCCAAGCTTTTAAGCCAAAGCTGGCCTCACTGCCCTACCACTTGTACTTTGAGAAAAGAAGAAAGATTCAAGGACGTCAGTACCTTTTTCTTGCTTGTATTGCCAACATCAGCAAGTGCAATAAACCTGGTCACGTGCTGTGGGGTCCCCTGTAGCACCATGTGGTTTCTGGAAGGAAGGAAAGAAAACATGACTAAACTGGCACATAAAGTATTGAAAGGAGACTGGGAAAACAGCATATCAGACCTTCTGTGTTCTTTAAAACCTGAACTCTTACTAGAAAACAAATGAGATTTTACAAACCTGTAGGGAAGTCTTTCATAATAGGCCTTCTCCAGAGCTGCAAAATGGTACCTGGGTTTGAGACTTGCAGCGAGATCTGATACCAACTTGGAGCCACATTTCTTGGTGTCTATTTCTCCCTATAAAATACAAACCAAGTTTTAGTTAAACCTGTCAGAGTGCAGTGAAAAGAAAGAGTTTTATTCAGAGCTGCATGTTGGATGTGTAGTATAGTGGTTGCCATTCCCTAGAAGTGGAGAAAAAAGTCTCTTTTATTGCCAACCAGTATTCAGAGTTTGCATTCACTCGTTCCATCTATCCAAGTTTGCCAGTCCCTGTGCATAAGGGAATCTCCAAGACTTACTCCTGAAACCCTCAGGTGATTAAGTCCACACTCCAATGATTATATACCTGAATACAATCACTATTAATGTATTTCTCAGTACACCCAAGTGAGTACATTCTCTGAAACCTCATGCTGAGGGAAGTGGAATGACATCCTGAACAACTACAGAGAACCCCATGGCAATTCTGAGACCTGAGTTTTCTTTTTAAGCCAGAAGTTGTTTCTCTCCAACCAACTGGTGCTGGTTATTTTTGTGAGGAGATCAGGAAAGGTTCTTCCTGCTTTCAGACTGGGGATTGTATCTCTTTTTGGATATTGCAAGAAACTGAGCAAAAAATGGGGGTTTTTGCCACGTGTGCAGCCCTGCTCTCCAGGAAAGTTTCCCAACATCTGAACTTGCAACTGGAGCATCAATTCTGCTGAGGAACTTTAACAACACGAAAGTGGACGCAAATGAAACAACCAAGTCCAGACAGAGGAAGGACCAGACCGGATGACTGATTCTTAAGGAAATAAACACCAAGAAGCTTTAAAACTTTGGAAAGGGGGAAAAAGAACAACTTAATGTCAAGTGGCATTGGAGATGCTTAGAGCACAGACAGTACCAGCAGCATTCCACAGAAACTGCAACCCAGCAACACTCGCTTTGTGGAATCCCCCCGGACACCCAGCACTCACCGCGCTGTTGCCAAAGGTGCCCACGTCCCTGGGCCAGGGAGAGGTCAGCAGGATGTCCACTCCTCTGAAGTTTGGGGTGGACAACAAGGATGTTTTCAGCTCCTCCACGTCCTTGGTGCTGAAGCTATGGGCAGGCGCCGGCTGCTCCTGCGCCTCGGTGCCACTCAGGTAGGCGACGAGCAGCCCCGAGCAGCCAGTGAACACACCCCGGCGGCCTGCAGCAACACAGGGCACCCCCTGACCCCTGGCACTGCCCCTGACTGCCACTGATACTGCCTCACGGGCACCTCAGCTCCTGTGCCCGCAGCGCTGTCACCGTCCAGATCAAACGCCACCCCACCCACAGTGAAGGTGCCCAGACAACCCCCATCCTCCCTTTGCTCCCTGACACATCTGCCCAGACAACCCCTCTGCTCCCTCCTCTCTTGTCTCCCCAAAAATCCACCTCTACCAAAAGCTTGGCATGAAGGCTGAGTGAAAAAAGACAAGTGCAAGTGCCTCTACTTGTTATATTATTGGTGAGGTGGCATTGTGCAAAGAAACTGGTTTTTCTTTTAGCTTTGCTAGTTTGACACTTGTTTTTTCTGCTACTCCAGTACAGCTGCACAGCAAAATTCATATTTCAAGGACATAACCTTCCCTGCACAGAGACAGGGAATAAGATGCCCCCAAAGAACAGGCTCTTTCAACCACTATTCCTTTTGCTTAGCAAGTTCAGTGTCAGGGAAACACAAAAAAACCAAAGCCAATGCAGCTCCCTGCTCCCAGAGCCCCTCCAGCCTTACCCAGGTAAGTGATGTTCTCAGCCAACTCGCAGCCACTGACATCTGGGAAGTAGCTCAGGGTGTCCTGGTTGTTGGCACCCAGCACATAGGTCGGGATTGGAGCTGGGGGAGAAAACCTCATGCAGTCAGACAGCTTTAATTCCACACTTCCTAGGAATTAATTACAGCAGGGAACCCCATCCAGCCAGAACCCCTCCGACACACCTCTGCAACACAAAGTGCAACAAGTGCAGGACAAGGAACCTTCCTGCGGAATAAATCCCGAACAAACCCCTCTTTTTCCCTCCCGGGTGGGGTTCCCCTGTGGAGCGTAACTGGATTAACACCACTCCGCTGCTGCCCCCGAACCCCCAAGGGACACCCCAATCCCTCCTTACCTTTCTTGGCCCCCGTGCGGTACTCGGCCCATTCCTCCTCCGAGGCGGAGCCAAAGAAATTCCCGACGCACAGAAGCATCTAAAAACACCGCGGAAAGCAGCAATCGCCACCTGAGCACGGCCACGACACTCCCGGGTGCGGACCCGGGGGCAGCGGCACCCCCCGACCCCGGACACCCCCGTGTCCCCCTGCCCGGCCTTACATCGAAGCGGCCGCTCTTGGCCTGGACGGCGCGGACCCGCCCGAAGATCGCCTCCAGCCGCCCCTCCACATCTCCGCACGCCAACCTGCGGGGCACACGGCACGGACCATTTCATCCCATCCCATCCCGGTCCATTAAATCCCGTCCCGTCCCGTCCCGTCCCGTCCCGCCCGCTCACACGCGCAGCGCCGCCGCCATCCCGCAGCTCCCGTCCCGCCCCTTCCGTGTGCGGCGCCCTCAGCGCTCCGCCGGCTCGCAGGAAACGCTTCGGTAACGCTTTGTGTAAAGAAAGAATACCCGGCAAACAGCTTTTAATGGCATTTTTTTAATGTGTTTTTATGAGCGTTATCTGAGTTGGTGCTGCTGGGGTTTATTCTCTCCATGGCATCGGGGGTGAAGCGTTCTGCGTTTCAACACCGGGCAGAAGAAACGTGAAGTTACGACTTGTATTTCACGCCTCTGCCTCTCTGAACTTGTCAATCTGCGTGTCTTTATTAATTATAGGACAAGCGAAGTTCTGTGGGAACACGTTGTAGTTGGGGGTTTATTCCTTGATTTTGTTTGGATCCGTGCAAACACTTTCGCCTTCCTGTTGTCACACAGCCTGGAAGGGAAAAAAAATGTGTGTTTTGGTAAAAGGAACCACCAAAGACTCCCGGAATGGTTTGGGTTGGAAAGGATCTTAAAAGATCACGCCGTCCCAGCCCTGCCCTGGGCAGGGACACCTCCCACTGTCCCAGGGGGCTCCAGCCTGGCCTTGGACAGTCCCAGGGATGGGGCAGCCACAGCTTCTCTGGGCACCCTGTGCCAGGGCCTCTCACTCCCCACACCCGGCGGACGTGCCGGTTTTTCGCGGGGAGCCGCTGCCGGAGCCCCGTCCCGGTGTTGTTACCTCCGGTAACGGCCCCGAGCGCCGCACGCGGCTCCCGGACACCGCAAGGTGCCGGGAACCGCTCGCTGCCGGCCCGGCCCCATCCCGCCCTGCTCCGGCAGCTCACGAACGACAACCTGCCGAGCGCCCACCCCCGTCCCGAGGGCAACATGGGGCGCCGCCGCCCCTCAGCCTCCCCTCAGAAGCACTGCGGCCCCTCAGCCGCCTCCCGTCGGCATAGCGGTCCCTCAGCCTCCCCTCATGACGGCGGCTCCCCCGCCTTCCCTCAGCGGCGCCGCCGCGGAGCCGCCCCCGCCTCCCGCCAAGATGGCGGCCCGTCCCCTCAGTGGCACCGCCCCTCAGCCTCCTCCCCTCAGCCCGGCGGCCCCTCAGCCTCCTCCCCTCAGCCCCGCCGTCCCTCCCCCGCGGGCCGGTCCCGCCCGGCGCAGCCGCGGAGTCGCAGCGCGGGTTCGGGTGGGAGCGAGCGGGGTGTGCAGCGGCGGAGCCGGCGGGGCGGGATGTCGCTGCCGCAGCAGTGCGAGGCCGCCTTCGGCACCGCGGACCTGTACGGGGCGCTGGGCGTGCGGCGGGACGCGTCCCCGCAGGAGATCCGCCGCGGGTACCACCGCGCCTCGCTGCGCCTGCACCCCGACCGCGTCCCGCCCGAGCAGAAGGAGGAGGCCACGCGCCGCTTCCAGGTGAGCGCGGGAAGGCGGGAGAGCCGACGGGGCCCGAGCGACAGAGACATCCCCCGGCAAGGGACTGACCCACTGCCCCCGAGTGAGGGACACTGAGTGACCACTCCACTGTCCCAGACTGAGATCCTGAGCGACCAACTCCACTGTCCCCATTTGACAGACCCTCAGTGACCACCCCACTGCCCCTGACAGACCCTGAGTGACCACCCCACTGTCCCAGACCGAGACCCTGCGTGACCAACCACCCCACTGTCCCCAAATGACTGACCCACCTCCCTCTGAGGCTCTGAGTGACCGATCCACTGCCCTCCCGAGTTTCCCCCCCGAGTGACCACCCTCCATCCCCCCCCCACTGCCACGTCCCGCAGATCCTGGGCAAGGTGTACGCGGTGCTAAGCGACCCCAAGCAACGCACCGTGTACGATGAGACCGGCACGGTGGACGAGGAGGCCGAGGTGCTGCGGGAGGACCGGGACTGGCTGCAGTACTGGCAGCTGCTCTTCAAGGTGAGTGAGACCGGCACCGGGAGCCAGAAAAAAGCCCTCCTTGGTTTGGTCCTTTAAAAGGGTTTTCTCTTAAATCCTGTCACTCACGAAGCGTCACCTCTCCTCCGCCCCAGCTCACGGTGAAAGACATCGAGGACTTCCACAAGAGCTACAAAAACTCGGCAGAAGAGCTGGCTGATGTGAAGGCAGCCTACCTGAACTTCAAGGGAGACATGGATCGGATAATGGAGAACGTGATGTGCACGGACTACACGGACGAGCCGAGGATACGGGGGATGATCGAGCGAGCCATCGAGGCCGGGGAGCTCCCGTCCTACAAGGCCTTCGTGCAGGAGTCCAAGAGGAAAATGCTGTCCAGGAGAAGGCGGGTAGGTTGGATCCCTTGTTTCCCACAGCCCACGGCAGAAGTAAGTGATGCTGTTCCCGAAGTGTTTGTCCCAGGAGTGCTGGGTTGCACACCTTGCTCAGCGTCTTTGCTGTTCACATTTGGTCACCTGTTTTCATCTCCCCCGACCCCTAATCATTGTGAAAGGCCCTTTATTTTTAACTCTTTTATTTCATTATTATACACGATGGCTTATTGCAGTTTAGCACGTCCCTGCTTTAATCTACAAAGCTGTGGGTTGTTAACCAAACAACACAAGTGGTGAAAATACATTTTGCTTGACTTTTGGCAGGTGTGAAACTGTCCTGGACTAAATGGACTCTCGTCCAACCTGGGAACTCTTGGACACTTTGAACAATGATGTATGCACATCACAGTGACCTTTAAGTTAATGTAGGGTCTGCTAAAACAGTAAAAACATGGGTGAGGGAACAGGGACAAGGACAAACATCACACTCAGCATTGTCAAAGAGCAGAAGGACTTCCTGCTCTGCTAAATGACAGAACCAGAATGAGCTTCCTTTGCCTGATTCCTCATCTGTGGCCAAATGTGGAAACCCTTTGTTTCCTTGCAGCTCTTTGTATACAGATGCCAAAAAAAAAAGCATTTGGTAACTCCTGTAAGACTTTGTCAGATAACACACAAAATACTTCTTGTTAAAAAAACCCTTTGCTCTTTTAGGCTGAAAAAGAAGCTAAAGAGGCAAAGAAGACCAAAGATGAACTGGGCCTTGGTGGAGAAAATGATTTGCAAGCGCTGATTCAAGTAAGGCTCTTTCTGTTTGTTGCAGATAATTATGTTACTGGCTTATAATTGTGTTTTCCCTGAGCATCTTCAGTTTTAAATCCTTGCAACTCTTCTGAGTTCCTGAGGTTAAAACCTGGCCCTAATGTTAACCATGTACTTTAGTTAATAACCAAGAGTCTGGTATGGATTTTATTCCCTGTGTCTTTATTTAAAGTTATTGCATGGGCACTCAAAATATTTAACTTCTGCCTTTAGGCAGTTAGACAGGGAGTGTTCATGATGGTACTAAGCTTTCTGTAGATTGTATTCCCTGTTTTCAATATGGTCCAAGGTTTTATGTATCTATCGAGCTTCAGTAGAATAACCTGTATTGGGAAGTTATAAAAGCTCTGAATTTGGTTGGTTTTCTTCTCCTCTTCCCCAGAGCCGAAGTAAAGATCGAGAAAGGGAAATGAATGACTTTTTTGCCCACCTGGAAGCAAAGTATGGGAATAATGCTAAGAAAGGAGGAAAGAAGACTGCAGCCAAGAAAAGAAAGACATAAAGAATGGCTGAAGGACCAGGTTTCATTTTGTATGGAAACGTAAATTTGGGAGAATTTCGGATTTTCTGTGGGTGCCTGTTTTGGGCTGTGTGCATTGACTGGCTGTGACTGGGAGGCAGGAGAAGGAAGACAGGGCATTCCTGTGCTAGTTTCAAGCCCTCTGGGTGCTCCTCAGTGTGTGCTGTTCACACAGTTCTTCTGTAACAAGCCTCCTGCTATTTTTGCAGGTCTCTGCACATCAGCTCAACAGATGTTTTTCAGCTATTCCAGTAGTTTTATATAATTTGGAAAACTGCAGATTTAATAAAGGAGAAGCGTTTTTTTTTTTGCAGAGTTCTGTGCTGTTCCTTCCCCGACTCTCTCTGTACCTTTTCTAAGCAATTGTTCAAAACAAACTGATTGTGTTGATTCTTTTGATTTCAGTCAAGTAAATCCTGCATGCTTCCACAGTGGATCATTTTCCAAAGGCTTAGGAGCAACGAGGTGAACACTTTGGGGAGCTGAAGGCCCTCATTGCTTCAACACCAGAATTCAGGGAGCTTCCTGCGGGGAAGCCAGAGGTAGATGGTCACTCTGTTCCCTTTTACTTGTCTGTCCTCAAAAATTACTCTGATTCTGAGAGAGTACAGCATATCACTGTGTTGGATAATACAGGGCCTAATGTTTACTTTTATTACACAAAATAAAAACCAGCCCACGATCAGTCTCTGGTGTCAACCACCTGTAGAGAAAACAAAAAGGGCCTTGGGAGGAGACTGCTTCACTTTTTGAACATACTGACTCCTCTAGGCTATAAAACACTAGATTATGTAGCCAGCAGTATATTCAAGTTTATTTGTCTGGTTTTGTAACTCTTGTGCTACAGAAAACTCACTTGGTCCCTGAGGAATGGCACGGATACAAATGGGATGCTTATCTCCAGTTTGCCTGACATAACTGACACACTGTACAATGTTCCAGCAGTCTCAAGCACTAAGAGAAACTGTTTTGAAATGGTTTGGTGAGTAGAGGCCTCTGGTGAGCATCAGTTTCTCTCTCTGCAACTTTAAGAGGTTTAGATTGAGCTCAGAGCTGCTATTTTTAACTCCTGGAAATGCAAAGGCAAGTTAACCCAGTTACATTTGCACAATTCCCTGGTTTTGACTGAAACATGCTTGGATCAACTGGATCAAGAGCTTCAGTATAGACTAAAAATTATTAGCTGGTCTGTAAGTAACATGCCTTGGAGTGAGGAGATAGGAAAGCCACTTCATAAAGAATGCTGACAGCTGTTTTTCCATTATGAACTCAATAAGGTGAAGAGTAATAAGGAAATTTAGGATAAAACTGCCTTTGACTTGGACTAAAAAGGAACAACTTTTTGTGCAGTGTCCTAACTTTGTTTAAATACAACCCGTGATTGTCCTCACCTTGTTTTTACACTTTAGTCTGGCACTTACTGTTTGGGAGTAAGACCTTCAACTGATCACTTATTTTGAGAAGCCTGTATTTCTTATCTGGAGCCTCAAGGACAACTCCAGCAAACACCTCCCTTGGGCCTGGCACAGGGTGCAGACACAGCTACTGAAAGCTCCATTGCATCTGTGGCTTGTGGAGTGCAGAAACCTTGTGTGATTTACAGGTATTTTTAGAAATATTTAGAAATATTTTAACCCTCGCCAGGAAGAGAGTGTAATTTCTTGAAGTACTGTCTGAAACTACGGGTAGTTAGAGGCATTTTTTTGCCTGTTAAACCTTCATCAGTCACTGAGGAAGAGGTATCAGGTTGATATAAATAACAGGCAGTGGTGTGCTACCCTTGGAGCTGTCAGTTCCCCTGCTTGGCTACCTTGGTTCTACACACCCGTCTTCAAATACCTGCTGCAACTACTGCAGGATTCATCACTTGTCTAAGCTGAGCTGTAGAAGCAGAATCAAGTGCAGTGCTTGCTTTTCCTCCTATAATATTGCTTTAAACAGGTTTAAACATATAAATACAGCTTAAAAAAAATTACTTCTTCAGTGGAAGGCCTGGTTCTGTGGAGCTAATGGAAAAATGAGCAGGTTCTGCAGCACCTGCCTGTGAGGACATGCACACACCTCATGGAAAACCAGCAATGACTGAGAGTGTTTGCTAGATTTCCCAGGAGTCAGGCTTTCCTGGAATAGCTTCACCCTTCCTGTGGAGTATCACTCTCTACTGGTAGAAAATGGAATGTTTTAAGTGTACCCCTTCTAATCTTTGGCAGCTGCTGCTTAGATTCATATAAAAATAACTATTTGTCAAGGAAGGGTGTTGGAAAACTCTCTGTAAACAACGTTGGCCTTGCTGGGAACGAGGGGTGGTTCATGACTGTCCATGGATGCATGGATGGATGGATGGATGGATGGCTCTCCATGGCACCTCAGAACCCCTGTTTGCTTTTTGTGCCCAATCCACTTCGACTGTGGCCTTTCACAGAACCACGGGCTGGAAGACCTAAAAACACAGATCAGGGACAGCTTCAGGACTTCTGCAAGGTATTAAAACTAAGTACCAAGCACATTTCCTTTAGCTTTATATGAAAATGCCTCTTTTTCTCTCTTTGTTCTAATCCATGGCTATCAACTGCATTATTTCTAGCTTCCAAAAGAGGCAAAGTTTGTGCTTCCCAGGTTGCTGCATTTCAGGGAACTACTGTAATTCCTTGAATACTGTAATTCTCCAAGTATTCAAGATTACAAAGTTCTGCTAATTTAATTTTTTGGGGAGGAGGAGGGAGCAGATACTTAATGTCAGTAGGAGGCCCTCCTTGCTTCTTTCAAAACAAATTATTTCAGTTTAGTGCCTTTGTTAAACTCAAGTTGCCCCTCATACCACCTCCATTAGTGGTAGGAGGCCATTCAGTTACTGAACAAGCTGCAAGACGCCTCATGTGCTCTAATAATCACTCATTTACTTGCTACCTTGACCTTTGCAGCTTCCATTAACTTTTTCTCAGTTCTATCTTGTCAGTGTATTTTTATTTGGGGAATTCTGGCAGCTCCACAGGGAATGACACAGTACAGGCAACTCTGATTTCAGAGGGTGCATTGTACTGGTACACTTCCTGGCTTTAAAATATATTTTGAGCTGATCTAATACATATCTAGCACAGATCTTTAGAATCCCTTCCAGATACAGTGAAAATAAGTTTCTTTTGGACCTTTTTTTTCAGTTGTATAGCTGAACAGAAGGAAAAAACCTTTGGCCAGAAAGTTTGAGTTGGCAGCTCCTGCTTTTAACTTTGACATTGAGAGGCACTGGGGCTGACTCCATTAAGCTTTCTTAAATGATATTTGTTGGTAACAAAAACAAACCACGAAAACTGCACCCAACCATACTCTGGAATAGAGCAGGATATAGGAAGGATAAAACCTGTATAATGGACAATTAAAAAGACAAACAGCACTTTGAGAAACCTCCCCAATGCCATTGCCTGTGGGAATGTATCCCTGTGGGGAAATGCACCCCTCTCCCAAAGGCTCTTACTAAATCCTGTGACTGAGGAACATACCTGAACCTGTTGGTCCTCTGCTCGCCCAAGATTGATTACCATAATCAATAACAGTGCAGGAACGGCGGCGCTGTGGATCTGGCTGAAAAGGCAGGGGAAAAATTTAACACCAAGATGAGGACACAGCTCCAGACTACTCAAACACGTGCACTTCCTAACTGGCAAGGTGCTGTAAAGGCCTAACTGAAGCTTTAAGGAGCATTAAATGAACTTTAGGAGTAGGAAATACACTTTTCTAAGACTTAATTAGAATGACCACTGGGCCAGTTAAAGACATTCTTGCCATGTCTGGAAATTGTTCTGTTTCAAAACAGATTTTAGAAAGTGAGTACTCCCCTATCTGCTCAGTCAAAGGTGTTGAATTATACACAGAGGCCAATCAAGCAGTGACTTAAAAGTTATTGCTGAAACTGGAGCTTCTAAAGCTGAGATACAAATACTTTGTGAGATATCATGAGGTATCAGTAGAGTAGATGTGTTATTAAAACATATCAATATTTGATACTGAAGCAGACTGGACATTGATTCGTGTTAATTCTCAGAGCATCCTCTTGAGTAGTTAAGGATAATCTGGTATAACTTTCCATGCTTTACCAAGGGTGTGTTGGTTGTGTTAGGCCTGGAGAAGGGATCAGGCAGGAACAGCTGGTCCTGGAACTGCTGGTGAGCAGCTGCTTGTGTCGTGACACTGTGAGCACGACCCGAGTTCCCTCGAGGTTTCTGCAGGGAAGAGTAATACAGTTAGGGCTTTTCTCTTTATTGCAGCAGTACGTTGGCAATCCTTACACTAGGAATTCAAGGTAATTTTCCAAAGGAATCTTTTGATACCTCAGGAGGAAAATATTCTGGCATTAATGAGAATTAAGCAGGCCACTGTGGGTGATGCTGTGTGCATCAAAACTGACCGTTTTGACATCTATTTTTTTCACCTATTCCACTTGCTGCCACAAAACAAATAAATTGGAACTCGTGGGTTTGGTGGTCTGGCCAGCAGTGGTTACACCTTCAGACTATTCAACAGTCAAATGAAATTGTTGTGCCTGTTACCATTTGTCTCTGGGATGCTGTGCTGCTCCCACGCTCTGACACGTTGGAGGTGGCAATGGGGGGTAGGGGATGATTTCGGTTCAGCAGCAGTGGGGAGGGTGAGGTCAGCTGCTCCTGTGCTGTCAGACTGAAATACACCAATAAGAACAGAAAAAAAAAATATCTTTTATGTGTTTGGCACGTGGAAAGGTACAATGCTGTCAGTTTGACTGGCCCTCTGGAGTTGACTGTTCTCTAAGAATACAAAGCTTCAAATCATAATCTGCATTTTAAGAAGACTTCCCTAGTGCTCCCTACATACATTTAAAAGTATATGGTAACCAAGGGAAGATGCTAATATTTGTTAGATTGATTGAAGCCTGAGGAAGGGGAACAGAAGCATAAAATACTGGGAGTAGAAACATCAATTGTGAAGGGACAGGGAATAAATCTCAAAACATGCTGAGAAAATAAGAGGCTGGATGAGCTTAGAGGTAAACTGCAAAACTGAAAGGAAACCACATCAATTTACAAGGAATACAGAAGTATATCAAACCCTGCATTGTTTCCTGACACCCTGTGGTCCCTGTAAATTGTGCAAAATAAAAATAAGATGTTTTAGATGTGACTGAGGGTCCACTGAGTTCACCAACAACTTGGTCAGTCGGATAACCTGTTTTAAAACCTCTGTAGCCCAGCCTGGGCTAGGGTAACAAGTTTGTCCCCCACAAAAAACTGTAGACTTTTAAATTCCTCATGAAAACGGGCTACAGAAAAAGAGAGCCAGTGTCAAGAAAGAGTTGGTGGTGTTGACTTTGCCTGTGCTTTGCAGGCTGAGCTGCAACACTGCTACCTATGTACAGGACTCACTGAACCGCAGCAGCTTTACCAACTCGAGGCAGCTCTGCTTTAGTGGGCACTTAATTCCTTTACTGAATAATCCACGCTTTTCCCGCCCAGCTGCGTGTTTTTGGTGTCCAGCTGTGCTCTGCACGCCCGTGAGGCTGCGAGGAAGGGCGGGGTTTGGGACTTACAGCCGCGTTCCCCTGCAGGCGTCGTCCCCCGAGCGCGGGGTGCCCGTGCGGGGCTGGCTGGCGCAGATGGGGTGCAGGGTCCGTGGCGGGGCGTTCCTCCTCCTCGTGCAGCGTGGCAGGGATGATGTGCTGAGCTCCAGAGCACGATTTGGCCACGTTCTGGTAGAGAGGATGGAGCTGGAGCCCGGCCGTTTGTCGTCCAGCTCCCTGACAAAAGACAAGGCCGAAAGGGGGATGGTCAGCGTGGCTGTGTTACCAAAGCACTCACCTCAGTGCGACATTAAGGGCAGGAATTACGTGTTCTCATTTTCAACACAGCTGTACCAAGCAGTGCTGTTTCACAGAGGACAAATAAACACACGAGCAAGCAGGAAAATAACTGGGAATTGCTTTCTGGATGTGTCCTTCTCACTTCTCCCCACTTGAGTTACAACAGAAGATCTGCAGTCCTTACAGTGTTTTCTCCACTACAGGCAGGTTCCTTTGGTGTAGCTGGATCCCGTGGATCACCATCAAGCCATTTAGATTATGCTGAGAGCCACTACTTGACCCTTGTGAGAGATTTACCTGGAATTTGAAAAAATGAGTAAGTAAAGTACTGCTTGGCAGAGATATACAGACATGTTGCATACAATTTTTGAGAAAAGTCACTACTTTCTTCCATGACATCCAGATATATACTCGGTTCTACTATTTTGCCATCTTAGACAGGCATCTTAGAAGTCCATTTGTTTTTTCTTTTTGCAAATAGTACTGCTTAGAAAATGTATCCTAACAATTAATATTTTCCAACTGAGCAGCTCATTTGCATGGCAGGATCTTCCAACTATGATCAGAAGCTTTACAAAAATGATTTTTGAGAGTATGTTGACATTTGTGCCAGGAAGAGATCTGCAAATACAGACTGATCTGGAAAAAACATCAGACTCCACCCACCACAGCAATAACAAATAGGAAATAGCAGAGCTTTAACCCCTCCAGGATACATACTTGAGGTGCTTTCCTCCTCTTTTTGCTTTTGCGGCCACATCTGGGTTTTGGGCACTACACACACAGTGAGGGAACACGAGGAACAGGCAGGAGTGGAAATAAAGGAGAGAGAAGTGAGGACAGAGCTGAATTGAAATGGAATAAACAGGTAACACTGGTGCCCACCACTCTAGCAGCAGATCATCTAAAGCAGATTATAAACTCAGTGTCTGAGGAAAAAAAAAAGCTGGTTTAGCACTGCATTGAGATCTGTCCCCTATTGCCTGATGAATTAACTATAAATGTTACACACACAGAGTCCTCAATCTCACCAACAAGTCCAAACATTATTAAAATACAGCAAGAACTACATCACTGATCAAGCTGGTTGCCCTATAGATATACACAATGCTAAGTTTTAAAGAGAAAAGTAGGAATTAAAACTTGGCAACTGAGTAATAACAGAACTCAAGTGTCAGAAAGGACAGTCAGCGTTCACACAAAGCTCAAACGAGTTATGTACCAGACACAACCAGGGGACTGATGTCCCCCAGGCTGTTTGCTGAGGTAACACTGTATTGATCCCTCCCTCCACAAAGCAGCTGGCTAAAAATACTTACCAGATTTGAGGTCACCGAGGGCAACTTCGTGTGTGGCACACGAGGTAACAAGGCTGGCAGAGGATCAGGCTGCAAAGGGCTTCTGGCATCTGCCCTCAGTGATTTTACTGTGATGACATTTTTTTCATCATCTGTGCAAAGCAACAGAGAATTCCTGTCAATACAGGCCGTTGGCATTGCTACTCATGGGCAGTGCTATGAATCCAAATGTTTAGAGAGAGAGCCCTCTTGGATGGCTAACTTTTGCTAAATCTGAAGGCACATCTCACACCATTAACAAAAGAACCCTTTTATTCCCACTGCAGAAACCATTCCCACATACATCTCTCTCCCACTGCATCCCTGCAAAATCAACGAGCTGAAATCGCCTTTTGAACCTTCACTTTAACTGAGATTCCTTACCAGAGGCTGACCCTTCCCAGTGCCTGCAGATCAGTTCTTCCATGCAGCCCAGGACTTCACTCCACACATCATCAAACACAAATGTGAGCACAGAATCCTTCGTGCAGGAATAGGGAGAGATGGGAGGAAACCCCAGTTTCCACCTGCCAGAGGACAGTCCCATTTTGCTCTCGTGCAGCTCCTCCTCCCTGTGAAAATGTAAGCATTGCCTGCACCACAAACACATTTTCTTTGCCTCCTGTATTTACTTTTAGTTCCTCCACTATCTACCTCAATGAGAAATGACTGAAACAATCACCTTATTGTTGGTCTCCTTGTACAGGATGACTACAAATGATCCTTCATCAAAAATAAATAATTTACCAATAAGACCAAAGTTCCTATTTAAAAGTAAGTATTAATAGTTACAGTGGTATTTCTTCATCACATTGTTAGGCTCCACATGTAATGTCACTACAGAATCCTGAAGACAAAAGAATGATGTTATTTGCTGCAGCCGTGTCCCTCTGGCCTGGTCAAAGCTAGGCATGCAACAATTTGAATTTCATGGTCCATGCAGCTAAATGGCTTTAATTATTAAAACCAATTAAGTAGTTAGGAACTGACAGTACCCTCCAGAGTCCTGACCCAGGCCATATGTTCATTCTGTTGTGTTGAATCAACTAAAGGGGCAAAAAGATAAGGAGGAGTGGCAATTGTTGCTTGGTGAGCATCAAATCCACTCTAGTTCTTAAAACAGCCACTGAAAAATCTGGAAAGGTACAATTCCACCCAAAATGCCAGTACAAAACCAAAACAGCACACTGCTAGTGCTTAACAAACAACAATGAATTTCACTTGGCATAAAAAATAAATGGTGTTTAAACAAGTTTTGTTAAATATCCGGGCTCTTTGTCACGATGGAATGAACTATTCAAGCCAGGCACACAAAGGGATGGTATGAAAAATGACCCAAAAAGTCCAGAAAAAATAATAAATTGCCCTAGGAAACGGGGTTGGAAAAATTCCCAGTGCCCTGGCAACTTCAGGCCTTTGAAAGTTCTCTAGAGAAAACATATTTAAAAAAAAAAATCACTTCATCAAATATTTGTGTCTTTAGAGCAGGAACCCCAGGACTAATTGCTGTCTTGATATTCAATAATACCTACACATCTCTGCAGTCAAATGCCAAATATTCCTCCACTATGCCTTCAGAGAGAATGGTTTCCTCTTCCCCCTCGTCGCTGTCTGAGGAACACAAGGTCGGAGACTTGGAAGGGCCGGACTTTTTGTGAACAGGAGGAACAAAAAGAGGGACCTTCTTGCCAAAAACACTAAATCTGAACAGGTGAACAGTTTTCAGAAAGCAGAAAGGAAAATAAGTTGTTACTCCACTTCAAATGACTGAGAGACAGCGTTGGTAGTTAAGGCCGAGCAGTGGGGAGGCCAACAAATTATTCATTACAGTAAAAAGTTTGGGGTTGGATATTTTTATATTCTTGCTAAGAGCAAAAAATCAGAAAGCATTCTAAAATAATAATAGTACTAACATATTTTTGGTGTTCTGTACAAGTTTTAACAGATGATCAACAATAAAACCAGCTACAAGACCCACACATCCTTAAGCAATCAGCAGCAGCAAGGATATTTCTATTAACTGACCAGTTCACCGTGGTCAGCAAGAAGCACAGTCTTGCTATTCTGAATGTAACTCTTTTTAATTAAAAAGGACACAAAAAAGCATGCTGTGTTCCAAACTCAGCCTGACAGGAGGGAGTCAGGCTGCACATTGTAGGAAGCAGAGAACAAAACTGCTTCCCACTGCAGAGAACAAAAGTGCCTTCTCACCTGGGAACAGCCCGGGCTCACACTTACCCATCGGATTCCTTCTCTCCTGGTGAACTTACATCTGAGGGAGCCAAACTGCCTGAAGTACTGGAGTACCATCCATACCCTTCATCTGTGGGGATCACCACCTGCTTCCCCACAACCCTGCCAAGGACAAACACATCAGAAAACGTCGGCAGTGGGACTGTTGAAGCATGAAATGTCCATTGCCCGTGACCAGAGCGACCTTTTCATCTCTGCTACTTAACTGCACCGCCCCACCCTGCTACTGATGTGGCTCCAAAAGCAACTGTGTCCATCCCTCCCCTTCCTGTGAGGGTGTTGGCATCAGTGTGGCAGTGGAATGAATACCTGAGGTGAGGAAAGCTGGATGTCCACTGCTGGCACTCTTCCCGCAGCGCCTCGACGTGCACGTTGTCTTCCTGCTCATACAGCAGCTCATCAATCTGCCTGAACATCTGCTCAACTTGCTGTGTGGCTGCTCTATCAAATTCCTAGAAAGGGAAGTTATCCAGTGAACAGCATCTGCAGGGGAGGATTTAACTGCTAGGTTTTTTTATATACTTGAAAAAGATGACTATTTGTTGGAAGCTTAGCGGGACTTTATAGAAAGATTTTCAATAATTTCCCCCCTAATCAACTATTAAGTTACAAGACACAGGAATTTACATAAAAGAAATCAGAACAGGAAGGATAAAATTCAGTGATATTTTAATGCAGTAGAAAATTTGTTGCTTGCAACAGACAGGCAACAACAAACCAAAAAGCAGTGCAGGCTGGTGTGAAACACTGAACGTGAGGGGTGGTCAGGACCTTTGCTACACGTGCTCATGCAGGTGGAAAATGGGGTCAGTTTTGCAGTCATTTAAATCTAAACACCTCACAAGAAAGCAACTGGGCTTTGGTAGATAGCAAGTAAAAAACCAAACATTTCTACATGAAAATAATGTTTTAGGGGCCTCCAATGTTTTGAGAAACAGGAAGATTGATAAACACAGCAAGTGTGTGAAATCCACCCAGTCGTGTTTGGGACTCCTCAATAACAGTATTGACAGACACACTTATGCACTAAATGAGTTGCATTCCCAAAATTTCAGATGGGAATGCAGAATATTCATTGAATAATATGAGCCTCATGTGTTTTGAGCTGAGAGAAAGAGGCGAGGCAGATGTTCTTCCAATAACCACTACCGTGATTTGCTGACAGATCCAATCCTCGTTTCTATCCTGAAACAAAGGCCTTTGCAGTGGCGTTTGGAGTGTTTTCCTCCTCACTGTGGCAGCTTTGGCTTGGAGGGTTCTGCCCTACTCACATCGTAGCCCCAGGAGAAGACTGAGCTGTCTTCAGTGGAGGTGTCAGCGCAGCTCTGACCGGCAGTCCCTGCATTCCCGCGGGCAGCTGATCCCTTCCGGATTCCCGGCTCCCTGAAAACCACCCGAAAACTGCAGTGAGGACTCAGATGTGGCAGGGAGCAAAGCCTGGCTGTGCCAGCACGGCTCAGAGCAGTACCTGGGTGTGGCTGAGCACCCCCGAGCCCCCGGCTCGGGCAATGGGTGGTGCCTCAGGGCATGTTTGGGGAGTCCTTGCCTAAAAAGAGGAGAAAAAAAAAAAAGCAGCAGAACTTGACATTTCTCACAAAAATAAACGTTTACGGAGTCCCCAAGAAGTTTGACAGGTTTTTCTTTTCGGCTTCTCACGGAATGAGCATATTTGTCATCATTATCATCATCATCATTATTCTAATTTTTGTTAGCGGAGCTTTAGGCTTAAGGTATTGAAACTAATTCTAAGCTAAGCACGGAGTTACAGGTCTTTGCTTTCGGAACGCCTTCCTTTAAGGTGCTTAAACACGCTTAAAATGCTGTGAATCGGGCTTCAGCTCGCTAAGAGCGGGGACAATGTCATTATCCCTGTCGGCGAATTCAATTCAATTCAATTAATTAAAACAGGAGTAACCGAAGAAGTCAGAACCGAAAGCCGAGGAGAGCGGGGGGAAAAAGAAAAGCAGGGAGCCCGCAGTGTTTGGCCACGGGCGGTGCTGGGCCCCGGGAGCCACGGGAGCCACCGGGAACCACCGGCCCGAGGGGACACGCGGGGACCGGGCCATCATGGGACGCCGTGCGGGGCTGGGGAGCGGGAGCGGGATTGGGAACAGGAGCAGGACCGCAACTGGGAACGGGATTGGGAATAGGAACAGGATCGGGACCGGGACCAGGATTGGGAGCAGGAGCAGGACCGGGATCGGGAGAAGGAGCAGGACCGGGATCGGGACC
>VXBA01004876.1:305907-331410 GCA_013399895.1 Serilophus lunatus | reverse complement strand
GGGGCGGGGGGGGGACCCGGGGGGTGAGGGAGGACCCGACATGTGAGGGGGGTCCGACGTGTGAGGGAGACCCGGAGTGTTCACAGAATCCCCAAATGGGGCAGGTTGGAAGCGACCACAAGTGGGTCAACCTGGCCCGACCTCGCTGCCCAAGCAGGGCCGTCCCAGAGCTGTGTCCGGAGGGCTCTGGCATATCCCCAGGGAAGGACACTCCGCCCCCGCTCTGGGCGGTCCGTTCCTGTGCCTCGGGCTGCTGAGCCGCCTCCCCGCTCTGTGCCCGCCGTGCAGGTGAGACCCCGGCGCACATCGCGGGCACGACGCTGTTCGGGGATAACGTGGAGGACGAGTGGTTCATCGTCTACCTCGTCCGGGAGATCACCAGGGAGTTCCCGGGGCTGGCGGCCAGGGACGGCCGGGGGGGGGGGGAACTGAAAAAGAAAGGGCAGTGCCTGTGCTTTGAATGTCCTGGGTTAATGTTCGCCATCCCTGGAGGCGTCTGCCCATCCTTGGGAGTGTCCCAGGCCAGGTTGGACAAGGCTTGGAGCAACCTGGGATAGTGGGAGGTGTCCCTGCCCGTGGCAGGGGGTTGGAACCAGATGATCTTTAAGGTCCCTCCCAGCCTAAGCCATTCTGATTCTATGAATATAGACATGGATTTAGAAACACATTACTGTGCTCTGCAAGGCTTCCCCTGCTAAGAAACCGATTTCTCCTTGTCCAGCATCGATGACAATGATGGAGAGTTTCTCTTGATAGAAGCAGCTGATTTTCTCCCAAAGTGGCTGAATCCTGAGAACAGTGAAAACAGGGTGAGTAAAACTTCTGGGCATGGGCAAGTGGCTCACAGTGGCCTTTTATGTAGCAGCTGGAATCTTCTCTTGCATCTCTAGCCAAGTGGTTTTGACAGCCTCTGAAAGTTCAGAGTGCTGCTTGTCCCTTAATAGCAAAAGAAGTTCTGGTCAGGGCTCAAGACTTGTTTTAATTAACATCATGGGGCTTTTTTTGTACTACAGCCTGTTTTCATTCTGGTTTTAATGAGCTCCTTGTCCTTGCTGTGGTTGTTGAACAAGAGGCTCAATGACTGGGAACCCCTGGTTTGGATCCCTGTGCTCTTGCAGAATGTTGTGGTAGTCGTCGTGTCACTGACTTTCTTGGCAGTAGATTTAAGCAAAAAACGGTTTGGTTATTTTCCCCCTGCTCTAAGACTCTCAAAAGGGACGGAACACAACTCGAAAATTACT
Source organism: Serilophus lunatus (assembly GCA_013399895.1). Lineage (NCBI taxonomy): Eukaryota > Metazoa > Chordata > Aves > Passeriformes > Eurylaimidae > Serilophus > Serilophus lunatus. The sequence goes on along the minus strand of VXBA01004876.1, from coordinate 330,169 downwards.
GCAAACCTGCTTCTGGACCATCAGGGCCACATTTTCCTTTGGTTTGAGGGACAGACAGATAATGTTACATTGGGTGCTTTTCTTAGGATCAGGAACCAGCAGAGGTCACATGTAGCACCTGAAATAATGCTTTTGAGTCCCTGTGCCATTCCTCAGTAGCAGCAAAGGCTGATTCTCCTGAAGCAAATCTCCAGCTGAAGAAGTGTGTGACTGTTCTTACCCTGCCTGACCAGAGTGTCTCCATCTGCCAGGTGTTCTTTTACAAAGGAGAGCTGCACATCATCCCGCTGTCAGAGACCCCGGGGCAGGAATGTGACCTGTCTGCTCCCTGTCCAACGATCCCAGAGGCTCTGTCCCTGTTGTCCACCCGTTCTGAGGAGTTCCTGGCTGCAGAGCCCATCAGGGCTGCCGTGTACAAGCGCATCGATGGGTATGGCACTGCTCTGTCTCAGTCTTCTGCCACAGGACGTTCGGATTCCGGGCTGTCTGCATTTGAAATGTTTCCCTGAGGGATGCAATAAAGTTGCTTCCTTCCCAGAAACCACCAGCTAGAAGTTTTTCTGTGGCACTCTTGGAAAGTGTCCTGTAAACTGTGATCTGGGGGCTCTGAAACTGGTCCACTGCTGTGATTCCACACCTGACAATGACGAGTTATTCCTCCTTCACACCCTTCTCGTGCTGAAAAAGCTCCACGTTCTGTGAGCCTTTGCAGGAGGAAAAAGAGGGTTTGAACCGAAATGCAGAACCAGCATGTTTTTCAGTGTGCATCACAGCTGTGTTCAGCACTTCACATCACTTTTTTGTGAGGATTTGACAGTGTAGTACAAACACAGCATGAGTTCAGCCAGACAACTCGTTGTGGTGCAGGGTACCGGGTACGTCCACTTTAACTTCAGAATGATACAGCAAATAAAAAAAAAACATAAAGAGGTGGTTTAACTGCAGTACACTTACTACAGCATGTTGCTTTGTGTGGCCCCAGGTACCCTGAGAAGATCCAGGCCTCCCTGCACCGAGCCCGGTGCTACATCCCCGCCGGCGCGGTGGCCGTGCTGCGGCAGCGCCCCTCCCTGGTGGCTGCTGCAGTCCAGGCCTTCTACCTGCGGGACCCCGGCGACCTGCGCGCCTGTCGCCGCCCTTTCCGGGCCTTCCCTGCGCACCAGCGTGTGATGGCTCTGGTAACTCTCCTGCTGTGAGGGCTCTGTCTGGGGGCAGGGGTACATGTGACTTTTTCCCGGTTTGTTTTCCTCTCTCTTGGTGCTCGAGTGGAACTCCCGGTTCGTTCCATTAAAAGCTTTTCTGCCTTCAGGTTGGGACAGGTGGGATTCCAAAGGGCTGAGCGTGAGGGGAGTGTTTCTAAAATCAGAGGCTGTGCTGGTAATTGCCCTTGCTGGATAAACTGATCTCCTTCTGTGATCAGAGCAGTTTGGCTGGCACTGCCAGCCAACATCAGGAGTTGCTGCTGACTTGCCCCCAGCCGTTCATGCCAAGGCTTTCCACCTTCTCAGCTGTGCTCACACAGCTCTGTGAAAGCCTTTCTGAAGCGTTTGAGCATTGTCCAAGCACTATTGTATACGATTCATTTTGTCCCAGACCTACACCCCTAGACCTCTAAAAACTAGCTTTGGAGTCAAATTTTAGATTTCTAAACTGTTTCTGAGGTTTTAGCTTTTGATTTAAATTGAAAAGAGCCCTTACATTTCTCAAAATACACCTTGTTGGTGTGAATGCTGAATACTGAGGACCTTTTCTAATGTATTTAGAATTTAGATTGACTGAAGTTCATGTTTGTTTAGAGATGTCAACTTGGTAAGACCTGAAAAGCAACATGTCTTAGAAAAATGCATCTTAAGTTGTATTTTGAATGCAGCTTGAGGTATTGTTTGTGTTGTGGGTGCCTTAAAGGAGGAATTCAGTGAGGCTGGTGAGATGCTGCTGCCTGAGCACAGCACAGTCACTGCAGTGAGTGCTCTTGTTTTGCTCTTGCTGTTCCAGGTGACTTTCACACGGTGTTTATATGCACAGCTGGTGCAGCAGAAGTTTGTTCCAGACAGACGCAGCGGGTACACGCTGCCCCTCCCATCTCACCCTCAGTACAAAGCCTATGAACTGGGCATGAAACTGGTAATGATTTTTTTAATGCATTTTGTACTTAATTTGCCTGTTTGTGTATGGCCAGGAAATGACTCTTTGCTCGTCCAGAAAAATGGGACCAAAGTTTGCCACACTTCGAGAACCTCTTGTTGTTGCTTCTCTTGTACAGGCTCATGGCTTTGAAATTCTGTGCTCCAAGAGCAGTAAAGTATCTTCTGATTCCCAGACAAAAGTGTTAAGTGGTCCCCTGTGGGAGAGATTCCTCAGGAGCTTGAAGGAGAAGGATTATTTCAAGGTGAAGTTGTCTGTGTGTCTGTGTCTTACAAACATTCCAGGAAAGCATGTTTTAGCTCTTGAACTTGTGTAAGTAGTTGCAGCAGGGCAAGAAATCTCCGTGGAAAATGAGTTAATGTCTTCTTTAAGGAAGTTCGTTCCCCTTTAAAATTAACTCATTTTGGAAATGAAAAAGGCCCAGGATCTGGGGACAAATTCGTTCATCTAAAGAAAGGGGAGAAATACACTTGAATGAACCACAATGTGGTTGTGTGAAGTACAGCTGAATTCACTGGTTTATGTTTCATTTGCATGCCTCTAGGATTAAATATTCTTCAAGATCTACACACAACACTATAAGTTTATTTGGGTCCATGTAAGTGTAATTTTGTTTGTGTGTGTTTTTGTTCATGCTTGTGACCTGTATTAAACAGGGAGAAATAGAAGGGTCTGCAAAGTACTCAGAGCTGTTGCATATGGCAGAAGATTACTTCCAGCAATCTGTTAACACTCCAGAAAGGTAAGAGCTACTTGAAATTCATGAGTCTCACACACAGTCCCTACGAGTATTTTAACTTAACCTTTTAGAAGTCTTGTTAACAAAAAAAAGAGCCCTCTTCTCCACTGTACATTGTGGTGTTCTGGCTAGGACATGCATAATTCCCCTAGAATACTCTCTACTAGTAGAAGTTTTTGCTTGGGTCACTATTTATCTTGGTTTTATAAAGTGCTAAGCCCTTCCAAGTGGGTTAAGAGGTGACTGAAAAGCGTTTTTTGCTTGGTTGACTATAGAAAGTGTATAAAAGTTCCATTGAAAAGCAGTCCCAGTGAATAATAAACCTGGAGTAATCTGTCTCCTTCACTCAAGACAGGCAGCTGGCTGTGGATTTATCCAGAAGATCAAATCCAAGAAATAAATCATTACAAAAATACCTGAGACTTTGCCAGCTCATAATATCTTGACTGTTAGTTATTTGAGTTTCTAGTCTTTGCTGGTTGGGATCTGGCAATCTTTATATTTACCAAGACAAAATAAATATTATAAAGAAAAGAAAACACGAGCAATGTGCTTTGGAGCCATCAGCTGTGAATTACTGTGTCTTGTTTTGGCCAATACCACGTGTAGTACTCTGGTACTTCCCCCACATTCACTTACCTTTTGATGTGGTTTCACAGAAGGGAAAAATGGAAGAATTTGAGTGAAAACCTGAATGTAGAGCGTGTGATGCCATTGAATCCCTTTCAGTGAATTGAATTTTTTTCCTTCCAGCTCTGTTGAAGTGAGCCCAGGTGATGAAATCTTGGCATTGCTACAGACAACACCCATTGATGTGGAGGAATTTAAGAGAGAAGCAGCTTGTCTTCCTCCAGAGGATGGTGAGCTGGATGGAGGGGATTATTCCCATCACATATGATTATTTATGGAGGGAGAGGGGGAGTGTTCACAGCTGTAAAGGAAGCGCCAACCCAATATTTAGTCTTAATGAAGGTTGAGTTGGCTCTCCCTTTATAGCATAAGTCTTTCTTCGTGAGTGGCAGAGGGATTCTCTGTGGCTAGAGTGGTACCTCCTAGCTGAAGCTGCATACACAGCCAGAGTTTTAAAGCAGTGAAATGAAATCTTGACTCTGCTCAGGCTGTGCCTCGTGCCCTGTGTGACCCAGCGCCAGCACAAAAACTCAGCAGTGCAAGAACGAGCTGCAAAGTGGCAGCAGGGCTCTCAGCTGTCTGGTTTGGGCCCTGTGGGCTGACAGAATAACAGATCTGTCCTTTGTTCTCTCAGATGACAGTTGGCTGGATATTACACCAGATGCTCTGGATCAGATGCTGAAGGAGGCAAATGAGTCCCTTCCTTCCTCAAGTGAGGAAGAGCAGAAATACGACTTGGAAGCCGTTGCTGAGAGCATGAAGGCCTTTGTGTCCAAAGTCTCCACGCACGAAGGAGCAGAAATGCCATGGTAGTAATAGCTTTGAGTTTGGTGCCTGGTGTATAATGTTCCTCTCTGCCTGTAGCCCATTGCTTGATTCTGTGGTGCAAAACCAGCCCATGCCAGTAGTGAATATGGAGTTGTTTTTAAACCAGCCTGGTGACCGCTCTCACACCGGTGCAGCTGGGAGCTGAAGCTATTTTCTGCCACTTTCTTACTTAGCTTGGTTTTGTGGTCTTTAAAATGTTTCTCTTCCGTGCCAGGAATCCCTCCACTCGCTGTTTCATTTCTGATCCAGACAGGCTCCAAGCTTCTGAGCACTTCTAACACCACCAGCTCAAATGTGCCACCTTCAATCTATGCTTGAGAGAAATCACTGTGCCATATGGCTTATGCCTGTGTGGGGTTTATGAAAGTGTAAAAGCTTCATTTATTTAAAAATATTTTTGTTTTTCAGGTCATCTGATGAATCCCATGTTACTTTTGATGTAGATTCTTTCACAAAAGCGTTAGACAGAATTTTAGGTGAGATTCCTTCTTTGAAACCAAATCACTGCACTGATTGTTTGCTGTCTGTACTGACACAACATGATACCTAGGGGCAGACTCTGAGGAGCTGGATTCTGATGATCTGGATGAAGAGGAGGAGTTTGGTTTCTCAGATGAGGATGATGAAGACTCAGGTGCTGAAAATCAAAGGCAGGACCAGAAGGTATCCCCTGATGAGCTCATAGGCAGCCTCAAGTCATACATGAATGAGATGGACCGTGAGCTGGCACAGACCAACGTTGGTAAAAGTTTCACCCCCCAGAGCAAAGGGGTGAGTATGCCTTGAGCTTTAGTAGGAAAGTGGGAACATGCTCAAAGTGGTCATTCTGGGTAACGTGATCAAAACGTGCTGTAGTTGCACCATAATGCATTTTTTTTAAACAAAAACTTAGAACCTGAGCTTTAACTTGCACATCTTTTCCAAGGCTTACTTCCCTTTCCCTGTTTTCAGTAGTAAAGCAAACAGCTGCAGCTTAACTTGTGAGTTCCTGTGGTAGTTTATTGCCATAGGAAGCTGAGCCAGGACTCAGCAATGCTTTCTGTCCTTCTCTTGGAACTTAATCTGTGTAGTGGACAGTGATGATTTTTAGCTGGCATGACCATTTGGTGGCTAAATTCCTGTCTGTCAGGACTGTGGAATGTACTGGACTTCACTGGCTGCAGAATTGTTTCCTTATTTCTTTTCCCTTGTGATTGGTCTTTTTTTTTTTCTTTTTAATCTGTTTATGCAATTTGATAAAACTTCCTCTTTGTACTTACTGTAGGCAAGTTCTGTTAAGGCAGCTGGCTCTGGAGCTGGAGACACGGAGCTGGCACCAGTTGATGTGGATATGAACTTAGTAGCAAACCTGCTGGAATCCTACAGTGCTCAGGCTGGCCTGGCAGGACCCACCTCCAACATCCTGCAGAGCATGGGAGTGTACCTGCCTCAAAACACAGATCCCAGCAGCTCCAGCAGTCGGGCAGCACAGTGAGAGGCTGTGCTCACTGAGAGGACATGGCTGGAGGAGAAAGGAAGCCCAGACAGGCTTGGCAGGAGGTGGAAGAAGAGACAAAAAGTTTTAACTTGGGGCACTTTGTGCATTGTGTGTGACTTTAGAGAAGCAAAGTGAATCCACCTGCAAAAGCCTTCTGTTTGGGAGGAGAAAAATCAGATTTTTCCAGTGCAAACACGTTTTCAGAAAACTGAAAAAATGATGTCGTGACTTCAGTGAAATTTTTATTACTAAACCTGACTGTGATTTTTCAAATCAATGATCCAACTTGCCATAGTGGGAAAAGGTCCTTTTACCCATTACTGGGAGGTTTCAATATCTGGAAAGCAGTTTGTATTTCTGAAAATGCTGCTGCCTTCAGGGGGAGATGGGGAAATACCACATCATGGGAACATCTCCTGGACTTGGGAACACTGGTTAAATGTTCAGCAGACATTCAATCCTTTCCAAAAGCACAATGCTTCATTGTAAGAACTTCTGATAATTACTGTAAGAGTCTGTTCCTTATTAACCAGGAGGATTTAAAGAGTAACTGGATCAAATGTGTAAATATTGGCTAGAAGTATTTTTTGAATTTATTTCAATAAAAGCAGAAACACAACTTGATGACTAGAGATGAACATTTTTTTTTCCTTTGAAGGTATGCAGAACTTTCTCAGTGCAGTATCAGAAGTTCTTGGAGTTAAAGCATTTTCATAATTGGGCATTTTCTGAATTCCAGTATTGCTGAATACTGGCTCTGTGCCAGCAGTGGCTCTGTGGGAGCCCAGGCTGAACAGTTTGGGTTTGTTTTTCAGTGACACTGTTGCTGGAAGCACGTTGCTCTCACACATGGAATGAGGAATCTATTCTAGATACCACAACTTCACTTTTAACAAGACAAACTTGAATTTAAATATGTGGAAATTCTTGATTTACAGACAGCAAGAAGACAGTCCTGCTGAGCCTGAACTTTCCAAATTTTAGTTTGCTTTTACAAATGGCAAACACCCGGTGAAATGCACCGGCACAGGAATATAAACACTGGAGATTCTGCATGTGGAGGCATGGAACAAACGTGGTTGAAGGGTATGAAGGCTGTGCTGCCTCCACTTTTGTCCTCCATTCATGCTGCAAAATTTACAGTTTAGGGAGAGCACTGGCAAGGTGGACAGGGATTGAAGAGGGACAAGAATGGGGAAGTATAAAGATGCAGCTTGGGCTGCATAGAGGTGAACTGCAGGTTCAGTTAGACAAATCTGTGCTGGAAAATTCAGGAGTTCTGGAATTGACAGACAAGGAGAGCCAGCAGTTAGTGGTGGAAAATATGTACCTGAACCTTGCAAAGGGTTTATGTCTGAACAGGGAAGGTAATCAACACTGAAGCTACATAGAATTCTCCACTGATGAGGAGTTAGATCAGATTTAGAGACTTCAAACTGAGTTGAGTTTCAAGATGATCACACTTAACTCTCTCGTGTCACAATACATGCAAGGTCTCTTCTGTTGTAGCACATGAAGAAAACTTCCAAGCTGATGTTCAGAACCAAGCTGCTCTTCTGGAAGCACTTCAGCTGATCTTGCTGCTTGGATAATCTCAGTCCCATCACTGGGACTGTGATTTCTGTAGGGCTGCTCGTATTCCAGCTCTTTACATTTGTTTAGCAGCTTCACAGCCTTCAAGGCTCTGGAACTGCTCACAAGAGAGTTTGCCATGGAAGGATAAGCATTTCCATGCTGCCTCTTCACTGCTTTGAAGTAACACGAGGGATCTCTGCTTTTAATTTTGAGAGTATTTTTCATGGAGGAGGCCTGATGGAATTAATTAGGGAAGACAAGTGCAGTCTGGTTCCCTTTCAATGGATTGCTATCAAAGTTTTCATTATATTCTGAAGCAGTTTGACTAGAATTGCATTCCAACACAATTTACCCACTTTGCTCACTTGAGCAGCTGCCTTTTGTAGAGCCTTGTTCATCCTGGAACTTCTGACCCTTCCCAAAAATTTGGTTTTCTTTTCTGGGGCCTGACCCCTGGAGCCTGTAATTGTTGACTTGGAGGTTTCACACAAGAAAACAAAGAGCGGATCTTTCATCTTCCATACATGAGATCAAAATTAATCCCAGGGGACAGCAGAGACCTTTAACCTGTCAAAACTCTCCTAAACACCTGGGCAGTTTGGCTGTTGCCACTCTTTCCACTGAGAAGTTTTATGGAATAGTCTCTGAAGTCAGCAGCCCTCAAATCCATGAAATAAACTGTTTTCAGCATCCTTGTGGTGTAAGTGGATGTCAGGCCCCCTGCTGCCAGGAAGGATCACCTCCCTGCAGGACACTTGGATGCTCCCTTGCCTTTCCAACACTTTAGCACAGAAATAACAGTTCTCTCCAGGCATTGTTGGTTGCAGTGGTGGAAAAGCATTTTTAATGACTGTTTGCACAGCTCCTGCTGCAGCTGCTTGTCCAACTCATCTGAGTAAACTGGGTTTTGTTTTCCATAGCAGCAGGAGTCAGGGGAGGCCCTTTGTACCACCTCAGGGTCTCTTGGGATGCTACAAAGGCTGCAGCACCAGCTGCCCTCCCTCTTGCCATTTATGTCTTTGGAATGGAACACGAGAGCATCTGTTCTGGCAGGTCTGAGATGGAAATCTATTTGTTTTTCCAGCTTGCTTTATTCCCCTAAGAAAATTCCTCACCGTAGAGGGCAGTTCAGGTTCTTGGCTTAAACAGCAGACTGCAGAGCTAGCGAGAAAAGTGACTTGTTCAAGAATATGAAGCCAAGGGTGTGAAGCCTAAACCATCCCCTTAGTAGGTGTATATTGAGTGTGTTCGTCAGCCACCAGCTGGGGAACCTGATTACCACCACCTGAGGAAAGAAAATTGCAAATTCCAGGTGAAAATAGGTGGTAATTAATCCAACAGAAAAACTGTGCTTTTGGGGCAAAGGAGTTTGCTGTTGTGGTCACGGTTTAGTTTATGTTGGCTTTCAATTCTTAGGGTAGAAACAACAGGCAGGTGTAGGAAATCACCCTGTGGAGTGCAGTGTCATGGAAGAGGGTGTCATAAAAATCTCACAAGTTTCTGGTCTCAGATTGCAGCTAAGAAGCAAAGTGATTAATGCAGACAGAAGAATATTAAGTGGTGTGTTACTCCTGTGGAAAGTGGAGATTGCCGTTTGGAATGGAACCTGGGTCAACACTCCCAGGTGGATACTCACAAGGGTACAAGGATGGGAAATGAAGAGCAAAGCTAATGTGAAGGTAAAAGTCAGTTTATGCAGGAAAACTATGTAGGTGACTTGACCACTGTTGCATATAGGAGACAGAAAATGAGAAATTTCCAGTAAAGACTTGATGGGGAAAAAAGAGTAATGATTCCCAGTGACTGCAGGGTGTTGGTTTAAATTAGTTCAGACCAGACATCCGAAACCTCATTTCTGCTTCTTTAAATACACAAATACATCTTCTGTTCCCCTTTGCAGTATTTCCACTAATAGAAAAAGTGGAAACTATAAAAAGGATGAGCACGGGGACCAGTGGAAAAGGATGTTACATCAGCACGTTCTGTCCCTGTGCCAGTACTGCTCTCCCCGTGAGGGAGCTGGGAAATCTGTATTTCTGCTCCTGGGATCTGTCTCATGTTTGTCACAGCTGGTGCCAAATTCAGTTTCTCTCCATGAAAAGATGAACCTGGACCTCTCTCACTGCAGTGGATTGTCTTCAAAATATCACTGATGGGTCTTAGGAAACGAAAATGCAATTCACACCATCCCCAGGTTGGCAATCCAGCCCCTTTGTTTTTAACAGAACTATTTTTGGTGGTGCTCAGTCTTTCCCAGGTGTATCCATTGCCACATGAGTAACCATTGGCAGACTTTTTTTTCCTGGCACAGCTGCTTTCCATCTGTTGCTAGGTTGGAAAGTGAACGAGCTTTAGATGGGAGCTGAAGGCTGGAGCAGCTGAATTCACTTTGAGCCCTGCCTCAGACCAAACACAGGAATTGTGCTTGTGTAATCACAGGTTATTCTGACCCCTTGTCCCTTGCAGCTGCCACAGCTGAGCTGCTCCTAGGTGCCTGAAAATTGTCAGGGTGATCCTTTAAGTGCTGGTGTTCTCTCAGGCTAAATACCAGATTCCAGATCTGGACTGTCTCAGAAGGTGAAGTTAATTTCTTGGTGTGAGACCTTCCTCCTTGACCTGTGATGCTGAAGTCAAGACTTTCTGCCATTCCCAGTGAGGAATATCCCTCTGGGTAGGAAAATGTGGCCTTCCATGCAGCAGCAGAGCAGCCCAAGTGAAGAATTCTCAATCCACACCACTTCCAGGTAAGATTTCTTTTTTTTTTTTTTTTTCTCCCTCGGTCAGAGATAGAAAAGTTGTGTCATATGGTTTGGTTACTTTATTCCTCTGCTGCCACCTGTTAGAGATAAGCATGACTTTCATGCCCTGTTGCTGTTGGAAGGTAGGTGGAATGCTGCTGTACTGCTCTCCAAAAAGCTGTTTGTCTGATGAATGTTGTTATTGTATAGCTGCATTATTTTATATCCTGCTGGCTGGTAATACCTGTAACCAGCTGGACTGTAATGCCCCAGTACTGGGTCTTGCTCTACATCTCTTGCACTCCCTGCAGGCAGTGGGGTCTCAGTGATTGGTAAAATCCAAGTGTTCCCAAAGAGGATTCATAGAAGTATGTTGCTCCATCCCTTTTGCCTGCCTGATACCTTTCCCATGGGAAAGCCCTGCTGTGTTTTGCTGTCAGGAATTGCCTGTTCCCTTTTTCTAGGTCACCTGTCTTTATGGAGTATGTCCTGTCTTGACTGCAGTGAGTGTTCCTCAGGCTCCAGACAGATTTCTGAGGTGAGTGCAAGTGAGGACAATGTGTCTCTCACTTGGTTTTTCTGTCCTGTGTACTGCTTGCTTAATACCAGGAACAGAGGCCACTCATATAATTTCATAACTGAATCAAAAGGGTATGGATTAGGGATTTTATACAACAGTTTAAAACTTACTGCCTTTCAAAAGATGTGCTAAGAATATTGCCTTGTACTTGTTCTAGCTTTACCAAAAAGAAGAGTATTTGAGTAGATTGAAAACACTTCTTTCTGATAATTAAAAAGGAACATGCAGATGTTTAAAACTCTGTTGAGGTGAGTCACAGAAGCAACCAAATGAGAAAACAGCTTTGCTTTTCCTCAAACTTTCTTCTGGATTAGCAGGTAGTACTTCTGCTGCTCTTCTTGGTCCCAGGGTCCTTTTTTTGCCACTGGGAGAACAGATCATCTGTGGATGTTAGAGTACAAGGAGCTGGATGTACATGGGAACCAAACTTGGGCCCATGAGTGAACTACTCGAGGGTGAGCTGGGAGGGTTTAAGGAGAAGGAGGATGATAGGCTGGAATATCCTGCTGGCAGGTATCTAACTCTTCAGTAGCTTGTACTGCAGAGAAGGGGAAGCAAAGGGTGAGGCAGAAGGAACTATTGTGAAGAGAGGCAGCGAGCCATGTTTCCAAGGGACCTGGATGCAGGAATGTTGTAGTTGGGTGGTGTGAGGGCTCCTGTGGTGTGTCTGGCTGGGATGGAGGGGAGGAAGCAATGCCCTTGGCTGTACCAGGCAGTACATTCTTACCAGGATGTGACTGACAGATTGAGTCCACAGACATGACAGACATGCTCTGACACGTGGGTTTTATTGACTGAGAGTTAGGGCAGGAAAGATGCTTGCACATGCCACCGTGTCCTGAAAGCATCCTCTCTCAACCCCCTAAATTAAAAATAACCTGAGGAAACTGTGTTGGCGTGAGAAAGTCTCCTTTTTTACTTGCTGCACGAGTGTCAGGACTCCAGATTTTCACCATTGCTCACCTGCACTGGATCCCAATGGTGGCAGCCAGTGACACATCCCTGTTCCCCCTTCAAGTATCCATACTGATGGCTTTGCAGTCTTGGCATCTGAACTCTGACCAAGCAGGCAGAAAGGACTGCCAGCCTGAATCAGCAACAGATCAAACACCCTTTCATTTGTCTTTTGCACTAAGCTGTCCTTGCCCAGACTGTCTCTTTGTTGCTCTCCCTCCAGAGAGGTGGTACCGTTTCATCGGTAAAACAAGACCAGCTCTCCAGGCGAGCCACACACTTTGGCCTCAGGGCAGGAGGCACCGTTCCCTTCAGGATTTCTCTCTGCTGGAAGTGCAGTCCTTGTCACCTTTGCATCAGCTGGGTTCTTCTAATGTGATTGTGTGTAGGGTTTGCTTTTCCCCTCTCTACCACCAGATAGCTCTGTTCTCTCTTCCTTGGGATGGACTAACTGTCTTATTGGTGGGGAAAATGGTGCCTCTAGAGATATTTTCAGTTGCTCAGATGTATCAATGAAGTAGAAACCCATGTAACATTTGCATTTTATATGAACTGGAAGATTGAATCAAAGGGAGGCAGAAGAAGGGGAGAGCATACAGGCACTGACTTCTTTTTGATAGCTCTCTCAGATCCATATAAACATGATGGCATTGTCCTTTTTTGTTTTGTTCTGGAACAAGTGTGCTTTTGATATCCATCCAAGATGGGGAAAAACGGAGAAAAATGGGATAAAGGTCCCATGGGCTCACTGTCAGCTGGTCACAGTAAGTCTGATGCTTTGGAACTACGGATTTTATTGTACATTTACTGCCAAGTCATGGAATCTCAGAGGAGATCCACTGTCTGAGGGTGATCAGTTTAGAAATGGCTTTGTAGGTCCCTGTATCTGATTCTGAGTGCCCTCAGGGTGGTGCTGTCCTCACTGTGACACAGCCTTTGCCTTCAGCGGCCTGGGAAGCTTCTCTATCCAGCTTTCACAGTTCTGGTGGAATCCCAGACTTGATGAAGCCCTGCCTAAGCCTGGGCACTCTGCTGCTTTACCCACTCACAGATCAGCTGGTGAGCCACAGCCCGTTTGGGAGGGAACCAGGGTAAAACACTCCCATCATCTTGCTTTGAAGATCCGGGCTCTCTCTTGAGACCCTCCACGATTTCCTCCAGGCCAAACCAACGGGCTTCCTCCAGTTCCAGGCAGTCCATACTGATCTGGAAGGAATCCAAGAGCACCAGGTCCTTAAATCAGCTTTAAATGTGGGCAGTGGTACCTTGCTTCCTCTTATACCCTCAAAGATCCTATGCTGGAATGCCCAGAGTGCTTTATCCATGCTTTATCCAATACAGGAAAGGACATTGTCTTGGTTTCCTTCAGGAAGCCACAAATCAGGCAACCCTGTTCCCTCATGGCATTGGCCTGCAGAGCACCAGTGGCTGAGCACAGCAATGAACAGGCAGAATCTGATTGTTCCATGGGAAATGTGATGTTAATACTGGAGAGAACCTCCTCTGCAAAGTGCAGAGGAGCAACTACAGGGGTGCTGAGCAAAATCTGCCACATGGCAACAGAAAACAAGTTTATTCTTCACTTGTAAGGAAAGCCATTGCATCTGGAGAGGATGTGATGCTCTCCTGACTGAATTCCATGGACTAAAAAATATTTTGCTCCCACAGGTGTGCAGTGAAAGGCCCCAGGGGACCCTGAGCTCACCTCAGCCTGCTGTGCTCTCACCAGGGCGTGACAGGCAATCATCAGGGAGCTGCTGGGGAAGGGCCAGTGCTGGGAAGCCGAGTACCTGAGCGACTCCACCTCCAGCCCCACCTCTTCTGCCACCTCCCGCCGTACTGTGTCCTCCACGTTTTCACCTGGAAGCAACCAAAGTTAGGTAAGTTTGGCCTGAACTCAGGGTAACATTCATTTCTGAGGTGTTCCAGCCCCGACCAGGCAGGAGCTCCATCCAGGCTGACCTGGAAGCACTTGTCAGTAGGATTAGGTTAAATTCATCGACCTCCCATCAACACAGGCACCAGAGACGTTTTTGGCCCTGTCTACACACAGATGGTGGACAGAAGCATGGAACACCTTAAGCCATTTTCCCTCCTGCATCAAGAGGTCTGTAGTCTTAATTCCAAGCTGCAAATGGATTAAAAAAGTATCAGGGGTTGTAACCTGGGGAGTTTAAAACTTAAGTTTGCCATCAGGGACTAGAGCAACTGCTGGACACCTGTAATTCCCATTTTCTTCAGATATATACAGGCATTTTGAATTCTGTCTGAATGGGAAACACGATCTACTTAGACCAGTTTTTCCCTGGCATTATAGAATCATGGAATGGTTTGGGTTGGATGGAAAGGACCTTAAAAATCATTTTGTTTCAACCCTTTGCCATGAGCAGGGACACCTTCCATCCCACCTGGCCTTGAACACTTGCTCCCAGGGATGGAGGTGTATGGGGATGGGACACCTGTGTGTCCCCCCAGCCTGCCCCCACACCCTGCTGGACCAGAGCCCACCTTACCCATGTCACAGAAGCCTGAGAGAGCCGTGTACATCCCTGGAGGAAATGAGGGCTGTCGGGCCAGGAGGCAGCGGCTGCCGTCAGACACCAGGGCGATGACCACTGGAGACATCTGGCAAATGCACCAAAAGGCAGCACAACTTCAGACCAATTGAGTGGAAAAATGTTGCTTTTCCTGGCTGGTTGGGGGTCACTGGATAAACTACAGACAAAACACCAGCTACATGCAAAGCTGTTCAGAGTCCCCTCCCTGTGTTCCTTACCTTTGCTCTTCACGTGCTCACCTGGGGGTAGTAAGTTATTCCACTGGCATGGCACACACGTTTGCTGCCAGCTGTGTTTTTCTGAGTGGGCTGCCCACTTTTGCTACAGTACTGGTGGGCATCATGCCAGCGGAGAAGGGACTGGGCCTGCAACAAGAGAGAAACACAAAGTTTATTTATGCTTGTTGCAAAGAGATGATTCAGAGCAGCCTCCCTGAATAATGCAATTGTGGGGATAAACTCTAATTATTTTTGGAAGCCTTGGAAGGGTAGATGAGGTATGGGCATTGCTTTGAAAAATGGTAGATTTCTGCATTTGACGTTTTCCTGCTTCCAAATTTGAGTATGTTCGAGGGACGTGGGGAAGAGTTCTTGCTTACTGAGATGTAATGGGAGTTGTAATGAGAACTGGACTATTCTAAAATCTCCAACCCTAAATATCTTCTTGAGAAATAGCCCAAGCATCACAAACACTACAAGCAGAAAAAAAAACATAAGCTATTTCTCCTTAAGGGCCAGGACAGCTGATTTTCACACACAGGCCTTTTCTTAGGGCTCCCAAACTGGGGGCATCTGCAGAGTAACAGCTTATAAATGAGCAGTGTTAAAAAAGCAGCTCTAAGAGAAGATGTGTAAGTTTGTTTGTGACATTCAGTTTGCCAGATGGCAGAAAACTAGTGCCTGATAGTTGTAGAGCTGAGGACAAACTGGGATTGCTGGGACTGCTGCTAAGATCAGCACATTTCCCACTGAACACAGAGCAGGTGGATGCTAAGTGGCATAAATTGCTGCAGTCGTTTTTAAGCTACTTGTCTGCTTCTCCTTCCATTGCATCTTGCTTTTGGGATCCCAGATCTGGGAAAAACGGTGTAATTTATGGTGTGTCTGTGCCTAGGCCCCTGAAAGTGTAGAGTAGGTGTTTCCACAACATGTGTTAGATCATAGAACAATATGAGAGATGAGGAGAAGAGTTGATGTTAGAAATCCCAGCTTCTTAAAGTGCAATACCGAGGCCAGCAAAGGAGAATCCTTCCCATCCACTACAAAGAAAGCCTTTCGTAGGTCCGTAAACGATCCCTGGAGCTCACACTCAATGACTGATTTCTCCAAGGCTCCTGTTAACATAAAAAAACCAAACCAAAAAAAGAAACAACAACAAAATCTGTCATCTCATAAATTTCAGTGATTATCCCAAATTTACGCCCTTCATTGTTCTGGCATACAGCTCCTGGAAGTTACCACAGAAGTGACATTTCCAAAAGTTCAGTGGCCTGCCAAGAGCCCACCTTTACTCACACACACAGGGGCACAGGAACCTGCCATGCTCACAACAGCTCCTGCAGAGGCTCAGCTGAGCCCCCCAGGAGCAGGTTCAGCCCAGGAACAGAGGTGCTGCCTTGGCAGCACCTTCCTCTCAGGGCATCCAGCTGATGGATGGAAGAGCAGTCATCCCAACCTAAATCCAGGGCAAAGTGTGGGATGTGCTCCTCTGAACAGCCGATCAGCACCGACTTCTCTGTCCACTGCTCAGCCTCTTGGAGCTTCTCCAGGATCCGTCTCAGCTCTAAACAGCAGGGAAAGGGGAAGAGGAAGCTGTGGTGAGAGCAAACCCATGCAACTGTGATGCTCTCTGGATCTTCAAGGCACAGGCAGTCTTGGCTTCAAGTGCCCATGTGAGAGAGGGGACCAGAAAAGTGACCCCCACCAACGTGGAGACCTAAATTATCTTTCCCCCTAAGCTGTTGGAAGTTTTGATCACATCAAGCTAGAGGTCCAAGTGTTGCAGTACTTGGGGAGTAGCTGTCCATTGGCTCTGTCCTACACTGGCCGACACCTTTCTCTCAAAGACAACTTTTCCTGCATTACACCAAAAAACCTTTGCCAGTAAGACCTTGTTTTCCTGCCAGCCTTTTCTCTTCAAAAGGCACAGTCCAAAATGTTTAAAGTTGATCATCTCAAAACACAGATCAAGTTGACACCAAATGTGTCTGAAGAGCATGAGTTTGTCTGTGTGCCAAGGTTTTAACTCTAAACAGTGTTTGGTTGTTAACAAGTAGAGTGCTGCTCACAGCAGGATGTTCCTGTAGAGCTCCATGGATTTTCATCCCCTTTATAAGGGCTTGCTTGCAAATGTCTCTGTTTCATTTCAGCTGTGTGATCCAGGAGGTTTTTCTTTCCAGACACCTGCTTACCTGATGCACTGATCTGTGGTACCAAATATTTCTTCCCAACTTCCTGCAGGAAGGGGGAGAGATTGTGAAAGAGGTAGAAAGTTCCTGAGGCCTGGGCTTGTCTACAAAGGCTGTCGTCTTCCTTTAGCTTATTCAAGTATCTGCAGTGAGAAAATTATTGGGAAGGTGAATTCAAGATCGTGTTGAGACTATAGGTGTTATGCTTATTTGGAGGCATTTATTTTGCAGAGAGCAGGGGGGCTGAATGGACAGAACAAGTTGAATATATTCCATGTGTTTTGGGAGTTTTCAACAGCTGAGTCATTTTTTGATTGGGCTGCAGCCTCTAGTGAAGGCTATGTGGCAGAAACACTGCAGTCCTTACTGCCACGTGAGCAGCCTCAAGTCTGGGACACCCAAGATCAGTAACCAAGGCTCTCAATCCAAAAGGTCTGTTTTAAAGACACGATCATTTGTGTGCAGGAAACCTAAACCTTGATCTTCCCTTTTACCCCCCAACCTGGCTGGCTCCCAGTGCTGTTGTGCACATCACGTGTGGAACACAGTTCCCATCAGGCTACAGACATTCCTGCAGGGTACGTTCTGCCTGTCACACTGATGTGAGGGGTAAAAACCAAGCTGAAGTGTTAGGGCACAGCTGGCTGGGGCCTGAATTAGGCAAGAAATCACTGGAAAAAAGGGTTTGTCAGCATGTGCTTCTTTCAGAGTGTTTGAAGTAGTATTCAAAATGAGGTGAGCCTTGTGTTGTAGGAGACCTCTAGCCAGGACAGCCACACCAGGCATTAATTAACAGAGCTTCAGCCCCAGAGAACCAGCTCTTACCAGTGGTGAAGGGAGCAAAGGGACTTTGTGATCATTAGAGAGCTCCCACAGCATTAATGTGTGATGGCTGAACTGCTCAAAGATTAACCCCGGGGTCAGAGTGAGGTAGGGCTGCTGGTGACAGTGGACACGAGTGCCAAGCTCTGGTCTTTTCCATGTAATCAAGAGCCAGATGAGAACTTACCTCATTTTTCTAACATAGGTGGAGTGTAACCTGCAGAGGAGAGAGGAAGCTCTTCTGTGCAGTGCTTGATAAACTGCAGCCATAGCAACAACATACAACCTACAGCTGGGGTCTCTGCCTAATAAGAGAAGCATAAAATGTAATGCAGCAACCCTACAAAGTTAAGTTTGATTTAAAAGGTGCAATAACCAGGTAAACCTCCCTCCAACAGAGTCTGCAGCTTCTGCTTTCTAAATTTACCATTCAGTCTCAGTGTCCAATCACACATCAAACCCAGCTTCAGGCCATTTCTAAGACTACTTAAAGATGCCTCAGTTTGTTTCCATCCGTGAGTGTGCACAGGTCCCACAGAACTTGCCATAAGAGTAAATTAAGTGTTCCTGTCCCAGATCCCTGTGCCCCTGGGGAACAGGGCAGGGAAGGTGGCTGCTCTCTTGTTTGCTCCCTACACAGTTGTAATGGCCTCGATCCAGCCACACATCCCATTGCAGCACACACTGGATCTGTGGGAAAGGCACTGATGCCAGAAGAGAATGAAAGACAAAATATCAGCTGTGGAAGAGAATTCCCTGAGTTAGACCAGAGACAGCAGTTGCAGCTGAATTGGATCGTCTCCAGCTATGAATGTTTTCTGTGCCAAAGGATCCTGCCCCATTTGCAGTCACAGGCTGCAGTTTGACCTCAGCTCCAGGAAGTCAGGAAATAGCCAGAAACTGCCATCTCTAGCACAGGGAGCTGTGATCCATGGTCCTTAATGAGTACTCTGAATATTTCCCTTTCCAGCTGCAGCACTTGGAGCCCTCTCAGGAGGGAGTTACAGTTGCTGCGATTTATAGACACATAAAGGGCCAAGGAAGAGTCTGAGAATCCCTCCTTCAGCAAAAGTCAGTGGTGGCTCCTGAGCCCCAGCAGAGGCTCCTATTTGTGGAGGCTTTGCCTTGTGGCTTCAGACACTTCTGCCCCGGATCCCTCTTTCCCGCTGTCTCAGCTGAATTGGATGATCCCTGGGGACATAGGGGAGCTCAGCCCGGGGCGGGGACAGACACGTGCGAGGACAGCGACTGTCGCGGACTGTGTGTGACAGGCGGTGTGGTGTGACAGCCGTGTGCCTGTCCCTTCTCCCGCAGCCTGGCGAGCGAGGCTCCCCGGCGCTGGGTCCGGGAGCTCTACACTCCGGAATGAGCGGCGGGACGTGGCCGGGTGGGGACAAGGGGAGTATCCTGTCCCCAGAACTATGTGCGGCCCTTTAACCCCGTCCTCCCTGGGGGCCGCGGTGCCAGGTTTGGAACCACAGAATCGATTCGGCTGGAAAAGACCCCTGTGATCGTGGGAGTCCAACTCTGGCCGATCACCACCACCTTGCGAGCTAGGAACGCTTAAGTTTAGCCACGCATCTTCCCTGGAAACTGTTCCAGGCCAGGCTGCACAGGGCTCGGATCACCTTGGGATAGTGGAAGGTGTCCACTGAACACTCGGAGAAGGGAGGCAGCCTGTGCCCCCCCTCCGTGGGGCTGTGCCTGCCATTCCCCAGGGGTGTGCCCCACTTACTGCGCTGTGTGCAGCAGCCGGGGCGGTGCCGGGCTCGGGGCAGCAGCACGGCTCGGCTCGGCTCGGCTCGGCTCGGCTGGAAGCGTTGCGGAGCGGCTCTGCCCGCTCCCAGGCGCCCTTCCCTCACCGGGAGCGCTGGGAAATGTAGTTCTGCGACGCTCCCGATGAACTTCTGCAGTTCGCGAGGCTGCCCGAGAGTAAACTTTTTTTTTTATTATTTTTTTTTCCCCTCCGCACCTGCTCCGTTCCATCAGCAATCCTGCGCTTGGCCGAACAGGAGTTACTGTGAGAACAACGCTACTGCGAGAATTCGAGCTGCTCTCAGCAGAGGAGTTTGTTCCTGGTAGTTTGGGTTTTTTTCCTTTTTTTTTGGTGTGCGTTTTTGTTTTTCTCCCAGACTTCTCTGGGGTTTGTATCCATAACATAAGAGCATTTGTTTAAAGTTAAGGACCATGTGCCCTCAAACAGGGAAACATGCCAAGGGCTGTGTAAATCTTAAAGGCTGGAGCTGTTCAGTGTTCCAGCACCGAAACCCACAGCCCAGTTTGTCAGTGAATTTCTCTGATCAGAGGGTGTGCTGTGCCAAGACACATGTCAGAATAATGACAGATTATTTTGGTGCCTTTATAAATGAACAAACAGATTCCTCTGAAGTACTGAAAACATTATTCTGGGCTGGAACCTATGTGACTATATTTAGCACAAAGATAATTTTATAAACATACAAAAGTAAATGTTTTCAGGGCAGCCATTTGCTTTTTGGTCATGAATTGAGTTCTAATCGAGAATTCACGTCATGTAATTTGAGAGCTTGTAAAAATAACAAACAGAATATGCAGGGAAACAACACCCTTGTTTCCAGAGTTACTTACAATTTTAGGTTTAATTATGCTTGACTGCTGTTTGTGTGCTTCCTGAAACAGAGCAAACTCAATCTCATTAATCCACTGGGCTGATTGGATTAATGAACAAAACACATCTCCCCTTAATAAGATAAAGGATTGAAATATAATCTCTAAGGGAAGTCTCCACCCTGTTGTTAAAACAAACTAACAGATTTATTGACCCTAACTGGCCCCAGAAACGGATCTTGCAAGAAGAGCTGGTTTTAGCAGCTGGAGGAGATACTTTGGACCTCACATTTTGGGACAGCCTCTCAACCTTGTTCACGCCAAACCAGTTTTTTGGTCTTTTTGGCACCCTGGCACATGGAGGATTAAAGGCCAGAGCTCTACACTGCAGTGTGAAGACTCCTCTGAAGGCAGGGCTGTGCTGCAGCCTGTAGTTGCTGCTTGCAGCTGGGAAAAAAACCCCATGGATTAGCCCAATCCTGTGTACCTGGCCTCTGTGCCAGGGGAAGAGGTGCAGAGAAAATGAGATTAGGAGTCGCTTCTGCTACTGGCCTGAGCAGTGGGAAGCCAAGCAGCCAACGAGAGGTTCCTTGTGCCTTCTCCAAGGGTCCAGACATTAATTGCCTTGTTAAATATTTCTCCAGCACATCGACGGGGGAGATGATTTTGAAACAGAGGCTTTCTTGTCATTTATTCACTTAATTATTTATTTTAAGGAGCACAAATACCAGTTGTTGCTTTGGCACTGAGTTGTTTCTTTGCAAGAGCTCTTGGGCTCTTGAGTGCATCTGTAATGAATGTGAATTGCATCTATAAACTCTCTGTATTAGTCCCCTGAAGTACTCCATGCTGGGAGCAATCCTGGGAGTGGAGGGAAGACCTGGATACACAAATGCACCTCTGAGAGCTTTCTGTAGCTTCTAATTTGAGCTTTTGCAGGTCCCCAGAGGAAGTGAATCCCTGAGACTCTCCTGATGCAAGAAGAGCGAACAAAAGGAGCAGGCAAAAAGGGCACGAGTAGTGAGAACAAGTACTTGTCATCCCTTACATGGACAAGATTGGAAAGCAGGTAACTCTTTGGTCCTGTGTTGCTACGATTATTTTTTTTTTCTAAACCTGGGTTTGTAAAACACTTGTATGGGGATTAAGAATTGGTAAAAGATTTTTTCAAGCCAAAAAAAGTGGCTAGAAAATGTAATTCTAAGCTAATAGCAGTAATACTACTAATCTTAGGGGTTTTTCTGTTTTTTGTCTCCCCAGCTGCCCCCAATAAGCAGAAATAAGCATTAGAATTGCTAACAGCTGGCCCTTGTAAAAATCACTGTTAATTGCCTTAAATACACGAAACTGGCAAATTCACAATGAAAACTTATGGTTAAGCCATGAGAAACTTCTTGGCAAAAAAATACTTCTTTTTTTAGGACGAGCCTAAGGAGAGACAAACCACTCTTTTAAAGGGAATGTTAATGAGTAGTGTTCCCCTCTGTCATTAAATTTTAAATGCAAACTAACCAAATCTGGCTTTCCTGTAAAGTTAGATTGGTGTATATTATATATGTGTGATGATGGACTCCTCTGTTTTCTCACAATCAGGGTGGGGACCGTGAAAGAAAAGAGTGTAATTTGATCTGCTGATTGCAATCTGTGCTCCCAGCCCCTGGACGGGGGAAGAGAGACTTGAACATCTGAGTGCCATTTTAGTGGAATTTGTTTCAGGTAATATGTGGGTTTGTCTTTTCCCCTCCCTTGGTGCTGCTGTTGGTTATAGAATATCCTCTAACTCTGGGACTGATTTGCTGCATTGCACAAAATAATTGATGTTGACTGCAGGCAATGTCTTAATTTTGGGAGCTACTGGTGGGAAACTAGATGAGGCTTCATCCCTTTACAAATGGTGAAACCTCAGTTGTGGATGCAACTTTAAAAAGCTAATATTTCTGAGATAACTCGGGCTGGTATGAAGATGACTCACCTGTGTCTTAAAATTGCAGTCAGGTCATCTCCAAATGGATACTGAAGATCTAGAAAAGGTTCCAAGAGGGCAACAAGCATGATTAGAGACTTGGCCGTGGCAAGGAAGTAGGTAGGCTCTGACTTCAGCCTGTGTGAGGGACGGGTACCAAGGGTTTGTCTCATCCCATGCAGGAATATGATTATCCAAATCCAACTAACTGCAGCCTTCAGCCCCGTGCTGACCAACACAACCCTTAAACATGCTTGTTGTTCTTCTCCCACTGCCTTTGCACCTGGGTGGTGCAAAAGACACTGAGAAAGCAGCAGATCTCGCTAGGAAAAAAAAAATCTGAATGTGCCTCTCCAGTGTGTGAGGTTTTGCCAAATCTCTAGAAGCTGCTGTTAAACCTCTGGCTGCATGTTATGGACTCCCTGGATAATGGGGCTTTAGCTAGATGCCTCAGCTAGGAACTTGGATATCATTCCAGTGTTTCCTGCTAGTTGTAGGAGTTGTATTTCTGTTGGGAGGCAGCCAAAGTGAGAGGAAAGGAAGGCTTATTTTTTGACGGGTAGTTCCACAAAAATCTGGCCTCCTTCCTGCTCTGGCACAGCAGCACTCGCGGTGCTGGCCGTGTGTGGACACATCTGTGTCCACAGCTGGACAAGAAATGACCAAATTCACTCCCTAGTGGTGTTTGTTTCTCCTGTGAGATACGTCCTAACCCGGAGCCTCCCCCAAAATGGGATGTAACAGCCAAAGTTTGCCCTTCTCAAGGCATTGCTGAGGGAGCGGGAGCTGAGGGAACAGTTTGGGGAAGAAATCTTAGTTATGGATCATGCTGCAACCTGCAGTCCCCTCTGCTGATCCAGTTCAAAGTCACCCAGCTAAAGAATGTCTGCTAGAAGGGGCTTTTGACCTCCTGTTCTGGGGGATTTGGTCCCTCTGTGTTAGTGCTGTGGCAGATTTCCAGCTCAGTGACCAAAAATGTCTGCCCTAGAAGGAGGAGGATTGAAGGCTGGTTGGGCTAGTGAGGAGGTGATTCATTATTTGAAGCACACATCTAAAAAGGAAAAAAATGCTCATGAATGTCCCTGATTCCAACTTAGTTCCTGGAGTGAACATATAACTGAAATGCTAGAAAACAATGAGCAGTCAGATTATCTGTCATGGCAAGACGCGCTGTTATCTCTCTGTGATAGCTGGGAGCTCTGGGGTGCCAGAGAGGGGGCACAGAGCTAATAATGGTTTGTGCTGCGGGTTTTCCAAGCTGCTTCTGGGATCAGCAGATGGGATGGCAGCCCTGAAAGGAGAGGAGACTGCTTCAGCAATGACACTGGATGAAGGGAGCCATCAGTGTGGAAATGTCTTCACCTGGGTCTGCAGGAGAAGGTGAGTGAAAATCTTGGTTGGTGGAACAGAGGGTGTGCTGTGAAACGCAGCAGATGGCATCAGCTGGAGGGAGGGGAGGGAGGTGCAAGGCTGGCTTGGAATCACAATAATGCCTGGAAATTAAAGCGGCAGTCCGAGAGAGAGAGGAGATGAGACTCAGCAGGATGTCTCAGAGAGAAACGGGAGTCTGGGCAGACGACACTGAATTGTGCAACTGGTGTGTGTGAATCACCAACGTGCCCCTGCGGTCAGGGAGGGAATGGCGGCGGGGAACGGCGGTTGGGAGCCGTGGGAGCGACCCCTCCTGCTTGGGAGACCTTGGCTGCAGGCTGAGGCCCAGGGCTGGGCTCTGCCAGGCCCTCCTGGGGACACAGGGACGGGGGTTGGAATCTTAAAATCATGCAACGGGCTGAGTTGGGAGGCACCGCAGGGATCAGCGAGTGCCACTCCTGGCCCTGCACAGCACACCCCGTGGGCTCCACCCTGTGCCCGAGTGCCTTTTCCAACCGAGCGGATCCCGGGATTCGGGACTCAGCTGCCCGTGGGGGGCCAGGGAAGAGCTGGAGGAGGCGGCTCCCGGCGTGAGCGCCCTTTCCTGGCAACTCTGGCTCCAACAACCTGCCGCTTTCAGCTCAACACGTCCACGTTCCCTATTGCGCTGGCCGCGGTTGGCGCTCCCGGACCTGGGTGTCCCCCGGGTGTCCCCGAATGTCCCACATGTCCCCCACATGTCCCCGGGGCGATGGCGGCCGCCCAGGGGAACCCACGTGGAGCCCCCGCCGCGCGTGCGCGGTGCGGCGCCGCCGCTGTGACCGGGCTCACGTAGCGCTGGGGCCGCCCCGCCCCTGGGGGGCGTGGCCGGAGGGGGCGTGCCCAGCGA
>VXBA01004876.1:217466-305853 GCA_013399895.1 Serilophus lunatus | reverse complement strand
CGATACGTGGCAGCGCTCCGCCGCCCTCCCGGCGAGGGGCCGGCCGGTGCCCCGGCGGTCCCGGTGCTCCCGGCCCTTACGTAACGGGAGCCGGCGGCCTCCGGAGGGGGGCGGGAGGGCGCCGGCGCGACGGCTTCCCCGAGCCTGGCAGACTAAACACAGCCTCCTCCTCGGCCTCCTGCCGGCCCCGGGTCCCGCCGCTCTCGGGGTGCGCTCTGCCCCGCTCTCCGCCGCTGGTTCCCGCGGGGTTCTACACCTGCCTCGGCAGTAAGAGGCGCCTTTCTATCCCTGTCTCGGTGCCTTCCCATCCTGGCCGGCGGGAGAAACTCCGGCGTGGAGTCTCGAGCGTGTGCTGGCGGTGAATGTATAAAGACAATAAGTTGTGGCGTGTACGTGTCGCGAGTCTGCCGGTCCGCCTGGAAACGGGGCGCTCCCGGGGAAGAGATTCCTCGGCATTGGCCCAGCATTAAGTTTTCCCCCCGTGGAGTTTGACAAACTGAAGTGACAGCAGTGAGTTACACTTCGGGAAGGAGTGAGGATAAACAGAGATGTGGGGGGAGGAAAGCTCTGGCTCCGTGCTGAGGCTGGTAGCGATAAGGAATATACTCCTTGGAAAAACCTGACTGCGGCTGTTGGATTGTCCTGCTTCCTTTATAATCACTCTTAATACGTGAAACCATTCTGTGTGTCTCTGTAGATGCTCTTCTAATCCTTGAGCAGAAGGATAAACAGAAGGATAGCCTCCTGCTTGTTGTGCCTAATGAGATAAGTGCTCTATTCCATCCCCTGTGTTCTTTGTCTTGGCTTGGGAAGTTAAAATAAGGGCTCTGAGGGCTGTGCCCATTCAGTGTTGGTCTGGAAGAAACCAAGGGAAAGCTTCCTTCGGTTAGAAGCACAGCTGCTGTATCCTCAGACTCACAAATGTTGTCTCCAACTTGGCAGTAAGTGATAATTATCATTAAAACACACCCTGTCCTTTTGCTAGCAGCAATTGTAAAGAACCCTTCTTATCTCACTGCTTGGATCTTAATTTTAAACCAACTTTGGACGTGCTGGAGAACCTGGGAACTGGATTCTGGTGGATCTGTCCTGTGAGACCATGAAGCAATGGTGACAGCGAAGTGTTTTTAGTACTGATTCTGGGAAAGCTCTTTCCTCTTGAGTAGTGTTTCCAGTCACATCATGTCATGAGGCTGTAACTTGGGTTGTCCTTGAGACAGGAGAGTTTTGGGCCAGTGAGCAGCTATTGCTTCTGTCCAAGTTCCCTAAACCCAGCTCAGTTGAACTGTTTGGGGGGTTTATTATTATTTTTTACAGTAAAGATAGTGAGAATGGGCCAGTATTTAAATCAAAGGTTGAGGATCCTGGTGACACAGTTTTGTGGCCTTTCAGGCTTCATTTCTTACCTAAATAAAGCATCTGGTTTGGAATTAAGTTGAAGCAGTTCCAGAATAATTCCCTGTTGGAGTATACCCTCAGTTCCTTTTATAATCCTGTTTTCTGGATCCTGGCAAGCACCTGGGAGCTTGGAGTTGGCAATGAGGAGATTTGTAAAATCGGCACCTTCAGTCTTTGGTCACTGATGGGTGTGACCTTGGTCGTGGTGAGCTGATGTCACTGCAGTTTGTCTTCACTTTTCCTTCTGCTTGCATCCTTCTGCTTGCATCCTTCTGCTTGCATCCTTCTGCTTGCATCCTTCTGCTTGCATTTTTCTCCTTGCAGAGCAGAGCTGAGCTCTTTAAAGAGTGCTCAACTCCCCTGCCTGTGAGTTCCATCAGTCGAAAAGGTGTTTGTTGTGTGTCCCTGCTGCCCTGGGGCAGTGCCATTCCTCTACTTGCTGCTTTGCTTTACTCCCATCTACACATTTGGTGGCTCTTTACTATTCTCTTCTACTCCTGGGTGTTTCTTTTCTGCCTTGCCATGCTGAGGGAGTGTGGAAGCTCCTGTGTGAGAGCTGTCAGCTGGACTCCCACCCCTCTCCGTGGGCAGTGATTCCCTCCCCCTCCGAGAGTCTCAGTTGCCATCCTCGTGTTTGCCTGTGGGACTGACAGCAGTAATGGAGAGAGGATTTTCATCTTGTTTTGCTTCATGTCACCGACAGGAAGAAATTAAACCTACTTGTTTGGCAGCTCGTGCATCCAGGAGGCTTCCAGCCTCTCTCTTGCCTGAGCTGTGTTTGCTTTGCTGGTCCTGCTGCAGCAGTTGGAAAGCTCTGCTCCTCAAGTGCTCTCAGGGCAGCTGAGCTTGGCTGGCTCCCTGTGCAGCCCTGAATTCCTGCTGGGAGGGAAGGGATCCTGGGTGGCTGAGGCCTTGCAAATGACAGGAAACGTGGAAAGCAAAGGAAAATCAGGCTGGAGGTGACCTCTGGATGTCATCTGGGCCAGCCTGGGGGAGGGGGGTCAGGTTAGGCTGCACATCTCCTTTGGCAACTCTGCCAAGAATGGGAAATCCAGTGTCTCTGGGCAGCCTCTTCTGGTGCCCAGGTGTGACAAACTTGGTGTTTGTGCCTGGGTAGAATGTCCCTTGTGGCCTGTCACTCGTCCTGCTGTGTGCCTGTGGGGTACCAGGGGGGGAATAGGTGGCAACAGCAAGCCCTGTATTGGAGCAGGCAGCAAAGGCAGCTGGGGAAGAGGAAAACCAAGGTGGAAAACTGTCACTGAGAGCAGCACGTGGAGAGGAATCATGTTGTGGGTGTGTTGGGGTTTTTTTGTTTATTTTCCTTGTGTTTCAGAGAAGTTTGGTATTGATTAATATTAAGAAAAACCCAAATAAACTTTCCAAAGGTGTTTACTGAGTGCAGTAAACAAACAGCTCGGTGAATTGCCGGCACTGATAAGGTTGGCAAATATTGGTGGTGCAGCAGAGCCCTTGTGCTTTGTCACTGGTTCCCAGCTGTGCTGGCTGCAGGGCTCAGGGAGCAGGAGGCTCTTGGTGAAATACAGGTTGAGTGGTGGTGTTGGTCAGAGTGCAGGTGCTGTCAGTGGGTTTGGTGAGTTGTGCCTGAAGCAGGGTGATGTTGCCTGGTGGTTTGTGGAGGGGATGAGCCAGGAGGAGGTGAGCAATGTTGCTGTGGGGCCTGGGGCAGGCTGAGGGGCCTGGCTGCACTGGGGAAAAAGGAGGGACTGCAGGCTTCCCTCTCCAGATTTTTTCACTTTCCAGCTTGCTCTCTGCCACTGAATGTGTCAGAGTGTCTCAGCCCTGCAGATTTCAGGTGATTTACAGGAGCTGGAGCTCGTGGGGGTTTCCTGTTGCTCCTGTTGGTGCCAGTGGAGCTGTGCTTGTCCTGTCCAAGAGGCAGCTCAGAGTAAACCTCAGCCCCAGTGCTGCTCCTCCCGGAGTGCTGGGGATGGAAGGGACAGGGGGGAGCTGCCTCCTGACCCTCAGGTGCAGCAGGAGAAGAGATTCCTGTTCTCTGGAGTCAGGGGTGTGTTCCCTGCAATGCCTCCACCTGGGAGTGGGGTGGCTTTACTTTGGGTGCAACATTTGGATTTTGCTGATTTTGTCTGTACATCTTCCTTGTGTGGCTGGCGTTCCTGGGTTGCTGTGGTTTGCTATCAGCTCTGTTTGTGTCAGCAGAGGCAGTCTGTTCATTTCCCTGAGCAGATACAGAGCTCAGAGTTTAAGCTTTTGTTTGGGGAAAAAAAGAGTAAACCTTGTGAATTCCACGACAGCATAATTACTTCAGAAGTATGCAGGAGCCAGGCAATCCTGGGCTGCTGGAGGGATCAGGATCCTGAGAGGCTGGGAGCTTGGCAGCTGGCCTTGGGAAAAATCATTGCCATGGAATTCTCCAGGAGCCAGGGACAGAGCAGCCTTTTGTGTCAGGTGTGGGGGCTGCTGCTGGTGGCAGCCAAGGAGCAGGAGCACTCACAGAACCCCCTCTCTGAACTGCTTGTGCAGGGTTTTAATTCAGACCCGTTCCACTGGCATCTTTCTGACTGAAAAGTTGGGGTTTTTTTCAGTGAATGGATGAACTTGAGAATGTGTATTTTTAATTTGATGTTACGAGTTTCATCAGTGTCTGGTCTTGGGCTTTTTGGTGCTTTTTGTGAAGCAGCTCTGTCTGCAGTGTGTCTTGCATGTTTAAAAAATAGTTTGAGCTATTCTTTCCTCTCTTTCCATGAGGCAAAGGTGTAAGAAAGTCAGCAGAAGGGCATCAGTCCTCTGTGAGAGCTCCCCAAGAGCCTGAGCTAAGGGTAGAACCAGCTCTCTGGTGGACAGGGATCTTTGACCTGATTTTTGTTTCTGTCACAGGCACGTGGTGAGGTGACAGCTGTTGAGCAATGGCCTTCAACCAGGTTTGGTGTGCCACACTCCTTGGATTTCTGCTGCCTTTTTCCTGTGCCCACACGGACTTCTTCACTTCCATTGGTGAGACATCCTTTGGAGCAGACAGCTCCCACTGCTGATTTTGCTGTGTGTTAATCAGCCAAGGCTTTAATTGGTGCAGAACTGAACTCACTTCCTAGTTTTTACCACATCATTGACTTTCTTTTTGGGAGAAACATGCATCGAGTCAGCCCAGGTACTCTACTGACCCAGGCTGGGCTTTGTGGCCATTATTTATTCTTACAAGTGTTGGAATTTAAGCAGAATTCTGGTGTGGACTGTCACACATATGCAGAAGCAAGTGGAACAGCTCTATAATGGTGTAGAATGTCAGTGTACTCACCCTTGGGTGCTGAAGGTGGGGACTGAACCAGTTCAGCTGGCAGGAAATGAAGCAATTATTAATTAATACCAGGGACCCACTGAAGTCATGGAATTAGTCCTAAAAAGACAGCTCTGGATTAGGATTGTGTATGAAACACGAAGGCTTTGTGTATTTCTGTAGCTTTCTCTTTATTTGCTCTGCATTATATATGCTTGCATGAAAGATTACTCTGTGGCAACCTACTTCCTTTTCCAGATGAATCTTAAATTAGTTCTAATAATAAATATGCAGGATTAGGTTAATTTCCATGGCAACAAGCTTGGTCCAGCAGGAGATTTTTGTCCTTCAAGAAAAGCCTTACTCAAACCCTCCTTCAGGGTTGTTTAAGCAAATGCAGAAGGACTTTGGGGAAGGAAGAGTTGTGGGAGGGGAGAGAGTAGAAAAGAGGAAGAATGCCTTTAATTCCCTGAGATTTTTGTTTCCCCTCGACTCATGAAATTTGTTTTCTAGGTCATATGACAGACTTAATTAATACAGAAAAAGATCTGGTTGTGTCACTGAAAGATTACATCAAGGCAGAGGAAAGCAAGCTGGAGCAGATCAAAAAGTAAGTAGTTTGTTTCATAATGCTAATAGTGAATAATTTCAGTCCACCCTTAGGCAAAAAGTGCTTCCCAAGGCTGATTAAGTTTGTGGAATTTCTCCTCTGAGGCAAAGCTTTAAAGCTGGGTGTTTGTCCCAGGTTGGTGTTGTGCAGCTTTCAAATGTACCCACTCTGTGGCCAACACTGGCACTCCAGCACTCCTGCTTGCACACAGCTCCCAAGGGGATGGAGTTGTTGGAATGACAGTTTGCTTGATGGAAATTCAAACCCAGGTGAGCAAGGACTGCAGTGAAACATCAGATGGAAATCACTAAAGCGGTGGTGCTGTGGCCACTGAATGGTGATGACCCACTGCAAGAGCACAGGCTCTTTCTACGGATTTACTCAATTCAGATTTCAAAGTAAAATAAAGCAAAGTAAAACTTCTTTACTGCTTTTGAAAATAACAAGAGATCTGACCACTGCCATGGTCCTCACACCTACAGGGCTGAGCCACAGAGCCCAGTGTGTCAGATTTTATCACACCTTGAAATAAATGCATTTTGTCACTGAGCAGGATGGTTTCCTGGCTTTCAAAAATGTGTATAAATCTGTCATGAGGATGTTGAAACATTTTTAGATAGATGGATGAATTTTATTTTATTGTGCCTTCCCTTCTGGTTTTCTGCTATCCAGGGAGAAAGATCCTTCTGTTGGACTGTGTTTGTCACTTAAAATACAGAGTTGGAATTGCTGACAGGTTTGGAATGTTAGAAGTGTATTTTTTTACAGCTACAAACCAACGTGGGAACATGCCAATTTGTCACCTAAAAGTGTGTAAATACAGCTTATTGTACAAGTGTTGCAGCTCTGTTTTTATGGAGCTGTCAAGTCAGAAAAGTTTTCTCTCTGTCACAGGGATATGAGAGAACCTGGGGCAAAATGCCAGCATTGTTTGCTGGGCTCTGTCCTTTGGCTGAAGGGTGTTGGGAGCTGGTGTTCACTGCAGCTCAGTGAAAAGTGGTAATTCCCTGAAATGCAGAGAATGGCTCAGGCTTTTATCAGACAGAAACCACTTGAAAGAAATCCTGCAAACCTAATTCAGGAAACCAGATTGTGGAACAAGCCTGGCTCGTGGACAGAGCTCCCTCCAGGCTGCAGGCTTTTTATTTGCTTGGTGTTGGCATTGTCTGTGGGGTGTGGCTTTTTAACATGAATTTGTCCTGATTTCAGGGCCTTGTTACCCTCTTCATGTTGTAGGTCTGCATTGTTCTGAAAGCTGCAGGTTGGGCTGTGAGTGGCTTTGGGAGGTGGAGCAGCAGCACCAGAAACTGGATCTGGGCTCTTTGTCCTTTCTTAAGACAAGCTTTCAGCATGGCAAGGAGCTTTGTGCTGGGATAAGCAGATGTCTAAAAAATGGGTGTCTGGGTGTAAAATAATTTGAGGCAGGCATTGAACTGCCTCTTTGTAAACTTCAGGGGGAAAAAAAAGCATTTAAAAATAAAAGATTGCTAATGTGGATGAAGCTTTGTTTTTGATTAATCCTGCATGGCAGCTCATAATGAAGTGCTGGCACAGGGCTTTTGGGGCTTGCTTTGAGGCAGGGTCCCAACAAAGACTACAACAGCAGCACGAGGTTTGAGCTGCAGCTGAGGAAGATTTTTTAAAAAAAGGAAAAAATCAAGAAAATAGCTGGTTTTGTTCCTTCTAGGAGGGCTCTCTGTGCAGGCAATGCAAATGTTTGCAGTGTCTGTTGGGTTTTTTTGTTAGTAAGGAGACTTGAGTAGCTTGAAATCAGTTCTCTAGAGCCATCAGCAGGTTTGTGCAAAACTTTAATGAATGTGTATCTTCATTATAGATGGGCAGAGAAATTGGATCAGCTGACAGATACTGCCACCAAAGACCCAGAGGGGTTTTTGGGACACCCTGTAAATGCATTCAAGTTGATGAAACGTCTCAACACAGAGTGGGGGGAGCTGGAGAGCCTGGTCCTGAAGGACATGTCAGATGGTGAGTGTGCCTGCAGGAAAACCAGGGTCACCTGCTGATGGCAGTGACTTGGCTCTGTCTTTCACAGGGTTGGAATTAGTGTGGTAAACACTTTGGTGCCTCTTTAGCAAGGAACAGGACATGAAATAGTTAACTGTGAAAGACATTTAGCAAAAGGAAGCCAGGATGGTTATATTTGACCTGTGAGACTCTCTCAGCAGGTAATACCAGGTGGAGGTTTATAGTAAGGGACTGAAAGGAAGCAGAGCTTTCAGAAGGGCCCAGGATTACTCAGTGGTCGGGATTCAGCACATTCAGCTTCCCTGTTGCTGTGAGAGAGACTGAAGGTGCCAACTGAGAGGCTCTGCACCTGCCAGCCAGAAATCTGGACCAGTGTGTCTTAAGCCCTTCTGAGCAGGGTGGGGGGAGTGCACTTTTATTACAAGGAAAAAGGAAAATACTGGGGGAAGCACAGTGGGGTGAGAAAATGTGGGAGGGAAAGGATATTGCATTTTTTCCCATCAAGTAAATATTGTTATGAGTTGTCAGTAGGTACAAAGGACTGTTGGATGTGGCAAAAATCAGATTTGGCCATTTTTTCGTTATTTTTTGGATGGTTTTGCCAGCTGAGTGTTGCATACTGTGCTTGGGCTGGGTTTGGTCACGTTGCTTGGATTTCCGCTGGTGCATATTAGATGAATTTAATAAGCATCATGCTGGCACTGCCCTGTAAAGCTGCTTGTGCCTGTGGAACTTGAGACAAAACTGTGGAACAGTTCCTTGAGAGAATATTCTTTACTTTCTAGAACCTGCAGGTCTCCTGTTCAATAAACACCACCCTCATGCTGCTTCCAGAAGCCCCCAAAGCTTCCTCTTAATTGTTCCTTTGCTTTCTTTTTCTTAATTGAAAAAACCCCTCAAATGCTAATTATGCAGCATTTGCCACGAGTTCAGGTCAGAGCTGTGAATCTTTCCTTCCTGGAGTGGACAGAACTCTGAGGACAAAGGTGTCCAAGCCCTTCCCTGTCTTTCCCAGGCTTCATCTCCAACATGACTATCCAGCGGCAGTTCTTCCCCAACGATGAGGATCAGACTGGGGCAGCCAAAGCCCTCCTGAGGCTCCAGGACACATATAACCTGGACACAGACACCCTCTCCAGGGGGAATCTGCCAGGTAAGAGCCCTCCACGTTATTTCCAGCAGACACTGTGAACTTTGAGTGCCCTCACTGTAGGTCGTTCTTACTCTGTTCCACGTCGTAAGAGGGGAGGTCACAACAGGGAAAGGCAAAATTGATGGAAAAAAAATTTCTTTTTTAGTTGAAATCTGTGTCTTATAGTTATGGTAAGATAATTTAGTGTTAATAATTTTTAATAAAAGATAATAGCAATGCAGTCTTGCCTGGGTGTTGCACTGGCAGATACCTGGTTCTATGGCACAACTTAATGCATTTTAACAAACCAGTTCTGTCCTTTAATATCTCTTTCCCTCTCAGGGATAAGATGGACCCTTCAGTTTAGGAAGTTTTTTTGGGCTTAAACTTTGCACTGAAAAGCAGAATACAGGCATACACAGATTGGAGCTCGTGTGGCACTGCCTGAGCTGACCTTGAATAGGTTGTTGTGTGAGAGAAGACACACTTCCTTCTTGTCAGAAAACACTTCCTCGTTTCTTTGGTTCAAAAATAGCCCTGTGACAACTGGCAAAAAAAAATCACCTCTGTCCAATCCATCTGTGTTTTTACAAGTGCTCACTGTGGTCAGATGCCTAATAAAATGAAGAGGAATGGGCTTTACATGTTATGATGTATAACCTTGCTTTTGGGTCTGGTTCAAGACCATCTCAAGGACCTACAGGTTCCTTCTAATACAACAAGCAGTTTGTTACTGTTTCCTTAAAACAGCACAAAAATAGAAGGTGAGGTCTTTGCTTCTTTTGAAGAAATGAGCTGTCCAGACTGTGTGTAATGGCAGAACCTGGAAGTTCTGGAGTATAAAAAAGAATAGGAGAGCTCCAGAGATCATCCACTGTGGGCACTTGTTTATGTTCCTCATCTTCCTTCCCAGGGAATTTCAGAATCTCATCTCCTGCCATATTGCCAAATCCTTGTGTCCTTTCACAGTTTGCTGCTTCACTCATAAAAGTGCAATCACTGCCCATCACAGGAGGGAGCACAAGGTGTTTAGTGAGGGAGCAGGGACGAGGTTGTTCTGTGGGATACTGCATTTTTATGGAATGTCTCTTGAGCAAACAGCTCCCCTGTTTGAGGGCTGCAGAGCTGCTCTAAGAAATTCAGAACATATCAAGATGTAATCAGGAGTGTAATTTTAGCTGGAAAACTGGCAGGTCCTGTTTCCTTCTTACAAGATTAAATTTGGTTTTTCATCGGGCCTCTATTTCCAGAGGCAAAAATAGGAATGTGTAATTTGCTTACCAGTGCTTTAATCTTTCAGAGGTCACTGGAATTGTTTCTAAAAATGACTGACTTCAAAAAAAACCTTGAGCAGCTGGGAATTTACTCCCTGATGTTTTCCTTTTCCTCCCTCCCCAAGCTGCCACTAACAAGTTGTGCTTCAGTAACTTTTTGGAAGTGATAATGTGACGTGTTTGAAAACAGATTTCTGAAGCTTCACGTCTTGTTGGGGTTTTGAAGAAGGCTTATTTTATGTTTCAATAATGGTAAAGGCATTTAGCTCATTGCTGGTATTGTGGGAATGAAAAGCTGCTTCTCCCTGCTCGTGTGCTCTGCCAAGGATGTAGAGACTTCTTCAACAAACAGCAGCAGCCACAGAAGGGAGCTGTTGGAGAACAGGAATGAAACTGCTGTGAAGAACGAGAAATAATGAATGTTGCTCTGAAGACTGGTCTGGAATCCTGTGTGAATTCTTTTGTTTTAATACAGGTGTGAAGCACAAATCCTTCTTAACAGCTGAAGACTGCTTTGAGCTGGGGAAGATTGCTTACACAGAGGCTGACTACTACCACACAGAGCTCTGGATGGAGCAAGCCCTGAAACAGCTGGATGAGGGAGAAGTGTCCTCTGCAGACAAAGTTTACATCCTGGACTACCTGAGCTATGCTGTGTATCAGCAGGGGGACCTGGGGAAGGCCATGGCACTCACCAGACGCCTCCTGGAGCTGGGTATGGAGAGAGGGATCCAGCTGGCTGTCAGGGGAGATGCTGGCTGGGGATTTGCCCTGGGGAGCGTGGTCTTGGCTGTGCTCTGACTTGTGTATGTGTCTTTGACATGAATTTTTTTAGTTAATTCTCAAGTACCATGTCAGGAAGTGTTGTGGTTAAGGATTGCTCAGCACTGTTCTAACCCCTGACCCATCTTAGTCATTGGTGCCTGAAATTTGGTCCTCCCCTCGATTTTTACTTTCATGGATTGACATCCCTTGGGTCGAGGCAAAAGCAAAATTAGTGAAATTGGAACTAAGTTGGTGATACCAAAGTCTCTGTGGATGATTTAAATGAAAATTAAGCATGCTGGAGATGAAAAGCTTAGAAAAACAAGAAATACAGGATACAAGACAGTAAGATAAGAGTCTGTTTCATGAAAGTATTTATTCTTCTCTAAATACTTTTCTGCTTGACTGTGTAAAAGAGGTGCTGAGAAGCTCAGAACTAAACAAAGGCTACTGAGAGCCGTTTGTCAAAGAAGTGAAGCTGCTGTCAGTTTAGGGACTGTTAAAAGCTCTGTCACCAGAAACCTTAAATCCCACCAGGAATTGTGTAGGTTTGCAGCAGGTCATGCTGTCCCAGCTCTCTGCCTGTCCCATTCCCTTGTCTCTCTCTCTCTCTCTCTCTCTCTGGTGAGATGGGCTGGAATGGCCAAACCCTTTTTCTTGGTGCTGGGACCCCCTTGTGCAGTGAGGATTTGGGAAGCACTGGTGTGCATCTGTTTCCTTCTGCTTTCTGTAAATAGCCACTTCTGGGCAGTTCCTCCCCAGTTGGAAACCTGCCAGTGATCCTCCTCTCCTTCTCTGTCCATAGATCCTGAACATCAAAGAGCAAACGGGAACATGAAATACTTTGAATATATCATGGCTAAAGAGAAAGAGGGAAATAAGTCCAGTACGGATTCCGAAGAGCAGCAGGAGAAGGAAACTGAGGTTAAGAAAAAGGATTACCTGCCTGAGAGAAGGAAGTACGAAATGCTGTGCCGTGGGGAGGGGCTCAAAATGGTAAAGTGCAGTAGACTGTTCTCAAGTGTTTGAAACCAACAAAACAATGTCAGGAATTTGTGTGTGGTGTGGAAGCAAGAAAGTTGTTAGAGCAGCTGGATGAGTGTGTTGGATTTCTTCCCTGCTTCAGTCTGTCCAGTAGACAAAAAGTTTTATTGCCGCAGGCAGTGCTGTGCTGGCTGGCTTGGATGTGCTGCATCAGTGTAATTAATTGAATAAGGACAGTGGAAGTCTGGAGTTACTCACAGAATTAAATAAAGGTGGCTTTTTAGTGAAAAAAACCTGCCTTTAATAGGACTGTAATGCAATGCTTGTTGCAGTATGACACAGCAACATTAGTGTGCTGACAGTACTCAGCTCTCAGACTTACAGCATCTCTTTAAATTTGGATTCCTGTGGCTTTGCCTCAGGACACGTTCTGTTTGTCAGAGGTGTCCGTGTCCCCTGGGGGTTCTGACCCTGCTGCTCCGCTTCACTTCCAGACCCCCCGGAGGCAAAAAAGGCTCTTCTGCCGCTACTACGACGGGAACAGGAACCCCAGGTACATCCTGGGGCCTGTCAAGCAGGAGGATGAGTGGGACAAGCCTCGGATCGTTCGCTTCCTGGACATCATCTCCGACGAAGAGATCGAGACCGTGAAGGAACTGGCCAAGCCCAGGGTAAATGCCTCGTGCTGCTTTGCCTTGGGAACCTCCAGTGTGGGGGTGTGTGATGGTCTCCTCTGCAGTGCAGGCACTGCCCTCACACCTTGCTTTCCTCACCTTGGTGACGTTCTTGGAGATGGTGGGGAAAGCTGGAGATGCTGTGTGATGAGTAGAGCCAGGTGTAACTGCAGGGTAGGGTTGCAGGGCTCTTCCAGCAGACACTGCTCCAGCACACAGCTGGGCCAGATGAGGAGGAGAATGTTCTCCAACAGAAAACACACATACTGCAGCTAGGGTGCCTTGGAGCAGTCCTGATGTTTGTTTGGTTTTCTGGATTTTGTCTCTTAAGTCTGGAGAGGAGTGCTGTCTAGGGAAAGACAGCCATTCCTCTGTTCCTGGAACGCCACCTTATTGCACAGATAAGAATGGTTGTATTCTCTGCTTTGGTGTAAAACTGACTTCTCCCAGGCTTGGAAGTTGCCTGCAGACGAAAGAGCTTTAAGAGGGCAGGATTTAATTGGTGATATTTGCCTTCTCATTGACAATGGTGGCTCACCAACCCTGTTTCAGACAAGGTGGAGATGGGTCAAAGGTTGGACTTGATGGTCTTGGCGGGCTTTTCCAGCCTCAGTGGTTCTGTTCTGTGATTTCTGAGGTAACATGTTGGACTGTGAGCAGCAAGTACAAGCTTTTACCTGTGAGGCATTCCCCGCTCTCCTGTCAGGCAGCTTTGCTGCAGGGCTGAGAGTCCAGAGCCCTGGTTGTTGGTCCGTAGGTGGTTAAGCCCCTCTGCTGCTGCAAAAGCACTGGCATTGTGTCAGTGGAACGTGACCAGATCACTTCCTTAGGGAGCAGAAAACGTCCTTGTGAGTTCTGAGCTTGCTGAGGCCGTTGTTTTCCTGTCAGACGTTTGGCTCATGGCAAAGACTTGGAGATCCATAGTTCATTCATGCAGGAGCATCTGTATGTGGTTATCGTTCCACACATTCCCTCTGGCTGCGGCTCAGCAGCAAAAGGGACTGAAAGGTCATCTCCTGCTTCCCAGTGCTGGGGATGTTGCCATCCTCTGGGATGACAGCGCTGTCTGATCTGTGCCCAGCCTTCTGCTGTGCTGGCAGGATGAAGCCTCTTTATTTAGCTTTGGGAGTCTCACTGGAATTGTACTTTGTGCCTTGGTTTTTAGGTGTCTGCATGAGAGGAGAAGCAGCTTATTAGGAGCTTCCAGTACCTTTTGTTGTCAGTAGGTGTGGAAAGGCCTTGGTTTTACTTAGTTGATTTTAACAGTAGAGAAATATTTCTCATTGTCTGGGACATGGTATTGCATTGGGACTCTTCCAAAATATGGGCTCTGCACCTCAGCCTTCCCAGTCATGAGAGTACATGGACCAGGTTAAAGGGTGCATGTAAGGTTCTGAATTGGAACATTAACATACGTGGGATGGCACAAAGCAAGAGGAGCAAAACAGAGGGAAAGGATGGCCTTGAGCCAAGAGTTCCCACTTGGTGTGTCCTGGCAGTGCAGTGCAGCTGTGACCAAGGATGGGGCAGTAGTTTGGGTGAGCACAAAGGAGTTCAGAGCTGCTTTTGGTATAGCAAGAACTGCAAAAAAGAGAGTTTATTCATCCCATTCAGCATCATGGTGCTGCCTGGATCCAGTTTGCCTGTAAGACTCCTCCTCCACGTGCAGGACGGTGTAACAGAGCCCCAGCTGCACACGTGCCATAACACTGTGCTGCTCCCAGCAGTTGCTGCAACACAAAAGAAACAAGAGCCTGTAAGTTAGCTTCATTCAGCAGCTGTTCCTGGAAACAGGATGTCTGGGAAACGCTCTGCTGAAAGCGAAACCAAACCAAACCCCGTCTCTTTTAGTAGAAGTGGAGCCTCCCCCTCCTTGCCCGTGGCCCTTCCAGCTGCTCCGTGGGGCAGAGCCCCCAGCAGGTGCCGGGGCAGCTCCTCCAGGGCCATACTCCCCCCCAGGCTTCGGAATGGTCGGATTGCTGGGATGCAGATTGTGCTTGTAATGCAACTATTCTGATGGTTCGCTTCACAGCTGAGGCGAGCCACCATTTCAAACCCCATAACGGGAGCCTTGGAGACGGCACATTACAGAATTAGCAAAAGGTAAGAGAGCTCCATGCCAGAGGTTTTGGGCCTGTGAGGAGTGTGTACGTCCTGCTCGTTCTGGGGAGAGAAGAGGTGGGCTAACGAGACAACCCTGGAGCCCACCCTGTTGTGACAGGCTGTTACTGCTGAGTTTCTCAGTCCTTTCCTTCAGCTGGAAGTTGTGGGGGCGTGTTTTGATTTGTTCTTTCTTCTCTGGGCGCCTTCTCAGTGTGTGTTTTCCAACCATCAGTACAAGCAGCAGGTCCTGCAGTCGGTGTGACAAACATGTGATGCCACCAAACCTTCAGTAAAGTCTAGATTCTGGGTTTAGTTTTTATTTCTTTCCCCCTGCTCTTCTCACCAACCAAGAATCGTCTTCCCTTTCCTGGGAAAATGTAGGAGAGACCCTGAAGTGCCTATACAGGTGTAAGAGATGCTTTGAGTCCTTGCTGTGCACACACAGCATCTCTTTGTACAGGAGATACACTCCCAGCTGGGCTCCTTTACCTGGCACAAATCTGGCAGAACATAGGCTCGTTTTCACTGGGCTCTTGGTTTTTTTTCAGCCTCTCTATTAACTACTGCAAGTATTGAATTTAGCCAGCCTTTTTCAAAATTGGCAGGATCTGAATGAAACCACCTGCCCCTGCCCACCCTCCCTCAGTTTGAGTCGTGTTAATTAAAAGATTGGCCACTCACACCATCAGGGAGGATTTAAACTTCTGGGTGAAGAGGAATTGTCTGTGAAACTCAGCATCAGAAATTACTTGCAGGAAATTTGGAGTTTAAACCAAAAATAAAAAAAAATTGTAGAAAAGGGAGGAAAAAAAAAGTGAAAGGACAATCTAACCAAATTTTTCCAACCAATTTGTTGTGATTTGGACACGGCAGCTGCAGCTTGTGTTGCCCTTCCAACATTGCTAATTTGTGAGCTTTGCATCCGGACCAATCGGAACCCTCTCGAACACCTGGGGCTCGGCCAAAGGCAGCCTGCCAGGTGGGTAAGCCTTGTCCTTTCTCTTTTTGTAGCTGAGCCGTGCTACTGTTCATGACCCTGAGACTGGGAAACTGACCACAGCACATTACAGAGTCTCTAAGAGGTAAGGGAACGTCTTCCCAAGGTATTCCCTGTCCCAGGAAGTCTGTTCTGGGGCTGTGCTGCTTCGTCGCTCAGTGTGGGGCAAGGATTTCTGTTCTCAAGCCTTTCTTTAGGAGAAGAGAGGTCTAATGTGAGCTGAGCTGGCACATAACAGAGCATGTGGTCTGCTGGAGCAGGGATTGCTTGGAAATGGTGGTGTTCCGAGGTGGAAGCACCTGCTTTGGCTGAGCATGAGCATGAGCTTGTCTGCTCCAACTAACGTACTAAACGTGGCTCTGCTGACACTCAGAGTGCAATAGGGACCTGCCTGGCTCACCTTCCACTCCTAAACCTCTCTATATCCAAACTAGGAGCTGATGTGATTTGTAGGAATACTGCAAATTAAAGCTAGCTGATGATTTTGAAGGATTTCCATGTCAAAATGATGGAATGTTAGTTGCTGCTTTACTAGAAGCGCAGTGTTCTTTCAGCTGCTGTGAACAAACTCCCTGAAATTACAGTGGTCTGTAGCTTGAGGGCTTTTATTGAGCTATAAATGTCTTTAAAAAGGTAAAATTGCTTCCAAATGGTGGAACACAGGAAGGTGATTGATGCAGGAATAAGTCAGAAAAACTAGGAAACCATTGGAGCTGAGGTTGGATCCTTAAGGCCGCTGTAGCTACAAGCTGAAAACATTAATTTTTATCTACTGGAAACTGTCTGGCACCTCTGAGGCATGTGGGACTCACAGGCACACACAGGTAGTGGGAATCCTTTGGAAATGGTCTGTTTGCTCCTTAAAACTGTCCCCACAGGCCCCCCCCAGAGGGACTTTAGGAACATTTGCCTTCCTGTTGGACGTGTGCTGCATGTCAGTTTTAGTTCTTCCTTCTAATATTCAAGTCTGTCCGTGTGTTGCCTACCTTGGTTATTTGTCACTGCGTATTTTAAAGGCAGCATTAATTCATTGTTGGGATTTGTCCTCTGTGCCAGACGACTCTGGGGCTTTACTGAGGAAGCTCCTTCATCCATCTGAACATCCCCTCATGGTTTCTGTCAAACTTGATGTGCTAATATTAGGAGCTGGAGAATCGGATCACTGATGGAGACTGGGATGCATAATTGCCCCCTTTTTAAAAAGATGAGCCTTAGTAAAAGAACTTTTTATTTAGAGCTGTGATTTTTCATTAGTAGGAAGTGTTATGCCCTGAGGTACTGCAGATGCCAAGTCAGAAGAAATAGCACAAAGCACCACCCAGCATTAAAAGCCAGTTAAAAACCCGGGACAGAGCCCCCTGGCCAGTTCCTGGGGAATGGGACCCTTAAATACTGAAGGTTTGGTGCTCAGAAAGGTGGCACTGTGGGGCTTCCTTTCAATCTCCCTAAGGAGGTGTCAACATTGAGTCAGATTTTACTGAGCTAGGTCTTTAAATCCAGTCTCTTACTGGAAACAGGAATTAGAATTGTAAAGAAACATCCAAGAAATTAGGGAAGACTATGTCTTTGAGGATGGAAGGGGACTGCCCTTCTCCTGCTTCCCTTTGCATTCCTTCCACGTGCAGTTTTTTAGGATGTGTATGGACTTTTCAAGAGAATTTGACACCTGAATCTAGAACGAGTGGTAGAAATCACCCCCAAAGCCCAACCAGCCTGATTTGGAGGGTCTGTGTCACTCCTGCTGCTCTCTTGCACTGCTGGAAACATCCTTCTCTTGGAGCTGCTCGAGCTGGTTTGGATTCCAGATGAATCATTGCTCCTGAAAACCAAAAAATGCTCGCTTTATTTTTTTTACTAGATGACTGCACTCCCCCTTCAAACATTCTTTCCTAGCAAATGCCCTCCTAAATTACAGCATTCCTGTCTCTGAGAGCACCACTGTTCCCTCGGTGGGACGTGGCAGGCTCTGTCAAGGGGGGCACCTTGCCAGCACCACCAGAATAAACCCACCCACTCACACACTGCTTTTAAAGATAAAAACTGCCCTTTTTTCCCCCCCTCCTCTCTCCTCCCAGCAGGCAGCCAGAGCTTGCAGCACGTAATGTTGAAGTTTCCACTTCAGAAATACCAGTCTGGGCTTTCATTCTCTCCCTGATGATTTGTCTCTGATGGTGCTTTTTACACACTAAGTAAGCATTTTAGAAGGCTTTTAAACATAAATGCCAGGATTTTGTGTGTCCAGTGCAGTGTTTACATGGAATGTCTGCTCCAGGACAGAGCAGTGCAGCTGAGGAGATGAGACTTTGGAGGGGTGTGCCCTTCTAAGTCATGTAGCTGTGGAGAGTTGTCTGGGGGTTTTTTCTATAATTATCACTTAGTCCAGAATTTTTTCTCTCTATAAAAATTGTGCTACTATTAAAAATCTTTAAGGTACCTCAGGCAGAATTATAAGAGGGACATTTTTGTGACTGCCCCATCCCTGGAAGTGTCCAGGGCCAGGTTGGACAGGGCTTGGAGCAACCTGGGAAGGTGTCCTTGCCCATGGCAAGGGCTTGGAACTGGATGAGCAACCCCAGCTATTCCATGATTCTGTGAGGAAATGTGATTATTCCTGTCTGTTTGAACAATGAATATAGTTTGTTAAAATCCAGATGTGGGTGTGAGGTAGAAGCAAAGCAACACCCCAGGGTGAATTTGGCATGTTAATGAGAGTATTTAATTTTTGATGATATATTGACTTAGTTCAGGGATGTGTTTTTACAAAGCCATATGGGGCAGCAAAACACTAAACTTGTGTGGGCAGAGAATTTGGGGTGGTAGTTATTCAGGAAATACCAACTCCTCCTGTCAGTAAATCTCTTGTATATTGAACTACCCTGCCTGTTATGGCTTCCCAGAAATAATATTGTCCCTTTTTGTTAGGAAGTTTTCTGCCCATAGTGCACTCGGAGGTGGCAGCTGGACAAAAATAGGACAAAATGCCTGTGAACCTGTCAAATTAATTTGCTTGTCTGAGGGATTTAGGTGGAAGAGCAGAGCTGTGCTCATCTACTGACTCACACTGACCCCTCAACTATGCAAATATTAAAAGAAAAAAGGTTGCTGAGCACCATGTAGGGCTGTTAATGCTGCATCTCCTACTCCACTGGTGAGGGGAGTCTTTCTCTTTTTGGATAGACAAGAGCAGGAAAAAAGCCTCCTTTGTGGGAAGGAATGGTTTGGAATGAGGCAGAGACTGACTTGGAAGTCAGCAAGGGACCAGGCTGAGACACCAGTGGAGGGAAATGTGGGACAGATGGGAATAATCTGTGACCAGGCAAAGCAGGTTTTGTGACACACAGAGGGTTAAATCCCACTGTAACTCCTCAGCACTCCAGGCCTCCCCCAGCTCTGCTCAGCAGACAGGCTGGCACTTGGAATATGGTTTCAGTTCCCTGTTCCTCCACCTTTCATAGACTTTCTTTGTATCCTCAGGCAATTAATTTTATTTTTAAAAATACATGCAGCATTTCCCTTCCTGAAACACTGCAGTATTCTCCCAGTGGAAGCATTCACTGCCACTCTAAATAACCAGCTCTAAGAAAAAGGAATGCTTGGGTTTTTTCCTTTCTTTGGGTTGTTTTCTTTTTTTTTTTTCCTTAGAGCCCTTATGCACAGACTGGACAGAGGCAGCAAGGGCTGGTGGGTGTGTTGAGGCTTTTTGTGTGTCTCACATGTGAGTTTAGGATTGCTTGTGAGCATTACCTGTTCACCATGGCTGCTTGTGGTGGGTTGGTTTGGCAAATGCTTCATCTCCACAGTCTGCATTCCTCTACCCCCTGCAGTCCAAGCAGGTTGTGTTGTAACACCTCCCTGTACTAACAGTGTTCTCAAATGGATGGGTCTGTGTCTGTGTTTGTGCATGTCTGCCTTGAGAAAGCTCATTTATGGTTCATTTGGCATTTAAAAAAAAATGCTCGTAGAGATTCTGTAACCTGTGTCAGTGCCTCGTGTCCTGTGTCATGCTACTGTTCCTCCCAGGAAAAGTGCTTGGGGAGTTTTATTTCTAATGCAAATTAAAGAAGAAAAACTGTATAGCTGTGAGGGTTCATTTGAGTAAAAATATGATGATGATGATGCTAGTTGATAGTTTCCAGCTGGGCTCTGAGCACAGGGATTTCTGTCCAGCAGGAGCCACTGATGATCCCAAAAAGCTGAGTCAGCTGCTAGAAAAAAGGTAGAATTAGCTGTTTCCATTTTCCTGCAGAAAAAGAGGGAAAATGAGCCCCAAAGCATCAATATTATCATCCATATTAATGACCAGCAGGGGCTACAAGGTAAACAGAGAAGAGATCAGGTAAAATGAAGGTGCTTGCATGGGGTGAATAAAGCAGCAAGAAAACCAGGCTTCAGGTGATGAGCAGATGTTAAAAAAGAGACAAAAATGCCATAGTTTTTTGCTTTGGAACTGTGAGGCTGACCTTCCACATTTATATTTTTTTTAAAAAAGTTATGTTGGTTTGGAGTTTTTCCCTCTTAAAAACCATTGTGTACCTGAAGCATGTGCTAAATACCAGATTTGTAATAGGCTGTTCTGGTAGAAATTGTTCAGTGGGAAAATGGGAAAGAATTCAGTAGTTTTCTGAATGATTTGTAGTAGCACTGCACAGGTAAGTGATGTGAAAGGGCAGATCACAGAGTGCTGGGTTGTGTGTGAAGTGTAGAAGAGCTGAGTTACAATCACACAAATAAAACAACTCACCTCTTTCTTTGCCAATGGTGCTTCAAAAAGTTTCACCTGTGGGTGCTGAATTAGCTGTTTGGAAGGGGTAAGAGCAAAACTGTTCTAGAAAACAGCTTGAAGCAGATTTTCACTGTTTGGAAGGTTTCCTTCCTGGGGAGTCAGAGCTCCCTTAAGCCAGTGCTCCAAGTGTTCTTCCTCAAAAACATGTTTATTACATTCAGATCTTTGCAATATGAAAATATTTCTTGAAAAGCCTG
The DNA here is from genome assembly GCA_013399895.1 of Serilophus lunatus. Classification (NCBI taxonomy): domain Eukaryota; kingdom Metazoa; phylum Chordata; class Aves; order Passeriformes; family Eurylaimidae; genus Serilophus; species Serilophus lunatus. The sequence continues at coordinate 285,697 of VXBA01004876.1, read as the reverse complement.
AAAAACTCCTCTCAGATCCCAAGTGTTTGGCAGTGTTGGTGCTGTGCTGCTGTTTACTGCCTGTCCCTGTCCTGTGTCACTGCTTGTCCCCCCAGTGCGTGGCTGTCCGGGTACGAGAGCCCCGTGGTGTCCAGGATCAACACCAGGATACAGGACCTCACAGGCCTGGATGTCTCCACAGCAGAGGAGCTACAGGTGAGTGTCAGGGTGGGTTTGGTGGGGCAGGTCAGTCAGCATTTCATTTTGGGTGGCTCAGGTGGCCACAAAAGCTCAGTCATTTATGGGGCTTGGGGGGGAAGGAACAAAGGTGTGTTTGCAGAGCAGCCCTTCAGTGTTAAGTGACTTTCTGGTGCTGGAGTGGAACAGTGATAACTGAAACTCTGTGGAAATGGATGTGTAACTCCTTTTTATTTATACAACTAAACCCAAGTTTCATGGCTGCAGGGTGTGGTGATAGTCAGGCTAAGTGAAATTTAACTGGTACCAGCAGTGTGTCTGGTGTCCCTGTCATGTGGGAGACACTGGCTGTACCTGTAACTTGAGGAAACTGTAATTTAGAAGTACTTTTATTCATTTGCTTGAAGTCTTTAAAGGAGCAGCTCTCTGTCAAGACTCCTGGGGATAAAATGCCCAAGGATGTCATTGATCATTGAGGATATTTTTTTATACTCAATTGTCAAGAAAGACAGGTGATCCCCTTTACTGGCACAGAGGTGAAAGAATGGTTTAGACTTGAATGATGTAAAAGCACTATGATATATTGTGAAGAGAATAGAGGTTGAAAAGTTTAAAAAAAAATCCTTTTCTGCCCTGGGAAGTACCAGATTCCTTACCTGGAGCACTCTGCATCTTGCAGTGCCAGTCTTGGATGTGCTGCTGCTCCTGTAGCTGACACAGGCTTGTCATTTCCTGGTGTTTAAAATTCATGTGTTGGAAGGTTGTAGATGACAGTCACATTCTTGCCTGGATCAATACTGCTTTACCAGAGCCTGTGCTTCTCCTCTCACTGTAGGTAGCCAACTACGGAGTAGGGGGCCAGTATGAGCCTCATTTTGATTTTGGAAGGGTAAGTCCTGTTTTGTCTTCACCTCTTTCTTCTTCACAAGCGCTGTGTTTCTCTTTTTCAGGTGGCAAATTATGGAGTGGGAGGACAGTATGAGCCCCACTTTGACTTTGCACGGGCAAGTAAAGAGCTGGAGGAGAGCTAGTCACCTGGTGAACCTGGGCCTCTGGGCTGGGGCACAGTTTCTGGTCTTCCATGTCTATTCAGTTTTGTAGCTCTTTTCTAATCCCTGTCAATGGAGAAAGCCCTCTAAACCACCAGCTGAACCTGTGGGGGTTATTGCCTGTAAGATGTGTGCTGAGTGCCAGCAGACTCCTGAAAACTTGAAAAAGCCTGCTGAGGTCTTACCAGCCTTATGAGTTTTTTATTGGGTTTAAATTCCCCACCTGTTTCTATTCCAGTTAAAATTGTGGAGTGCTGAAATTCAGTTGGTTATTTACTGGGCATAATTCTGTGTGATTTAACCCCTTCAGATTAACCTTCCCCTGTCAGTCCAGGCCACCAGCTCAGTCAGGATCTCTGCTCTGTAAGCACATGCTCCAAAGCATTGCCAGTGATCAACAGGCCTTGTTTGGAAGTGCAGGAGGTGCTTCCTGGAGTAACCATTGATGGAATTTTAGTCGTGGTCACAGGGTGGGTTCTAGAAATGGAGATGTGACAAAAGTTGGTAGGAAACTCATCAGAATGGGGTATTTTATTGTAAGTGAAGTGATAAACACCTCTTAGTTCCCTAGTTTGTCACTCTGTCCCTCCTTTCCAGCTGGAATCAAAGAGCAGTGGAGTGTAGTGTGGCAGGGATGGATCTCACTCCATGGAAAGCTCCAGGAATGGCTCCACAGCCCCCCTCTGGCTAGGATTGTGTGCTGCTGAACGAATCACTTGGCTGTTCGGTGGCACTCCAGAATTGCTGTGTGCAGGGAGGAGGGCAGGATGGGGAAGCAGGGTCTGGCAGAGCCTGCCTGGCACATGCAGCTCCAGTGCCAGCTTGGAAAGGGGCTGAAAGGCCACCCCGAGGAGCAGAGCACTGGGGCACCCCAGTGATCCAGGGATTGAGTGCTGCCCCAGACAAGGGGGATGAGTGTAATTAAATAATGGAGTTTACTGTGAAGAGGATTTATAGACTCATTCTCAGACAGTTGAGTTGTTCTTACTCACTAGCAATCTGGGCTTCTGCCCTCCCTGTCCCGCAGAATTTTAAACTGCCTGGTTTATTTAAATTAATAGATTCACTCACAATTCATTCTCACCTTCCAAATCGAGGGGTTGAATTAATTCTTCTGCATGAGTCTGTCGTGTGCTGCTGGCTCAGCAGCTGTGTGTCACTGGCTCCTCTCAGCAGTCCAAATGAAATGCTGATGGAATCTGCTTGCTTTTGTTCACAGAAAGATGAGCCAGATGCTTTTAAGGAATTGGGAACAGGCAACAGAATTGCTACTTGGTTGTTTTATGTAAGTGATACATTTCTGCTCTGTGCTAGTGCCAAAAATATGTCACTGCATGTTCTGTACTCTTAAAATGATTTAATTGTGCTTTTTTTGCTGAAGTGACTTGCAAATGAAGCAGCCACTAACTTTGGGGTTATTAGTACACAGGAGGTATCTTCTTACCCAAACCTCCTGGTTCTTCCATGTGTTTTAAGGATGATTTTTCCCCAAAGTTGAGCATCATCTTAAATAATTTGCCTGCCTGTTCATTTTTGTATGTGTGTCAGTATTTACAGTGTGTTCACTGCCCTGACACTGGAGTTGGGAGGGACAGGGCTGGGGGAACAGAGCAGGTGGGTTTCTGCCTTTTTAAGGGAGGGCAAAATTTACTTCTTCAACCACCCAATCCTATTTGATTAAAATGTGAGAAAATGAGAGACTGTGTCAGCTGGAGCTCACCTGTGTTTCCCCCCCCACCCGTGTTCAGATGAGCGACGTGTCAGCAGGGGGAGCCACGGTCTTTCCTGAAGTAGGAGCCAGCGTTTGGCCCAGAAAGGTGAGCAGGGATTTTTCCAGTGGAACTGTTCTCTCCACCTCCTCAAAACACAGCACAGGCACAAAAGAAGCTTTAAAAAGGAACCCTTAAAAAAAGGAAAATCATAGCACCAATTCAGGGCAGCAACTGGAGTCGTGCTGGGGATTCCAAGGGCCTCCACCTTCCATGTGGAATTACATTTTGGGCTTTTCTGCTCGAATGCACAGACTCTGCAAAACATTACAGTACCTCAAAACACATCCTCAAAGTACTTAAATCTTGAGGGAATTCTCCCTGGAATATTGTGTGTTCCTGTTAGGTTTTTACTTGAATAGGGTCTCAAACAAGGTCTACCTTTGCTGGCCTGCTGCACATTTTTAGTAAATCATCTTGCTTTCTTAAACTGCTCAGGAGCTGAATGAAGCTGGCCTGGGGTTTAATAAAAATTAAGAACCAATTCTAGAATGAGTCAAAGGAGACTCATTCCTAAGGAAGCAAATACTACAATATGGAAGAGGGCCCTCTGTTTAAAATGATTTTCTGAAATACAAGTGCACCTACCTTTACTTTATCCTTGAGTAAGTTGGTGTGAAAGTGTGTACTGCAGAGAGCAGTTTGCTGAGGGTTTCCTCTGCCCTCCCCAGGGTACAGCTGTGTTCTGGTACAACCTCTTCCCGAGTGGAGAAGGCGATTACAGCACGAGGCACGCGGCCTGCCCAGTGCTAGTGGGGAATAAATGGGGTAAGTACCTGCCTGGGGCCCCGTGGCCAGGGCTTGGTGGTGCCTTGGCTTGTTTTCTTTTTCCTCTGGACTTGATGGTGGAATAAAAAGCAGGAAGAAATTCAGTTCTTTATAAAGAAATCTAATTTATCTACTTCCTCTCCCTCTCTCTATATATTACATATAGTAGCATATTGTATGTATAAAATATACGTAATACTACATCTGCTTTAAAAGTTTTGTAGTTTTGCAGCTCTACTAGCTGGGGTTTTCCCCCTTGTATTTATTAAACCAACTACTTGTGCTTAGCAGGGCATTGGAATGAGATGGTCTTTAAGGAGCCTTCCAACCCAAACCCTTCTGTGATTCTAAGAGTAAAACCCTTTTAGAACACTTGGTTAAGCATGGAATTACTGTCTTAAAGCTGGCCATGTTTAGCTTCAACAGAAGAGGAGTTGCCCAGGTGCAGTGATCCCATCCCTTTGTGTCTTTGCAGTATCCAATAAGTGGCTCCACGAGCGGGGGCAGGAATTCCGAAGGCCGTGCACGTTATCGGAGCTGGAGTGATGCAGAGTCCTCCTGTGTATCAGTCTGTGTAAAATGCACATCTCCAACAGTTTACAACTGACTTAACACTCCACTACAGGTTCAGTCTCCACCTGCGCCGGTGTTTCAGCTGTGGACAGGACAAATGAGCTTTTAGTTCCCCTCCAATCCCCCTCTAAGGTTTTATGAACAGAAAATATTAAGGTTTACGAGTGTTACTGAAAAAAAGGACAAAATACAGATGAGGGCCACAACTAACTGTGGTGTTGTGTGTGGTGTTCCTGTCACCATCATCCCTCTGAGCAGTGGTTGTCCAGAGTGCTCACAGTCTAAGGGTGGGATGATTTTGTGGGAGGGCTCCCCTCTAAGGAATGCTGAGTTATACCCATTCCTGGTACTCAACTCCCAACACGTTTGGCTCTTTGCTTTCCCAGAGTGCCTGACCACTGCTGTTGGGAGCTGTGGGCATGCTTTGTGTTTCTCTGGAAAATAGGTTATGACCATGTTTTAACCTGTTTTTCCACTTCCACAAAAGCCCTAAATTTTTTAAATGTCTTCCTTCTCGACTCCTGTGGGGAATTTGGCTCCTGACCTTCACAACATGAGCCAGCAGTTCCACAGGCAGAGCGAGGATGCTTCCCCAGCCTGACAACACCCACAGCCCACCTTCCCTCCACCTCTGTAATGTTTGTCCACATGAACAAATGCTGCTTTTGTTCTGTCCCAGCAGCCAGCTCTTCCCTCTGCTCCTCGGGCAGTGGGGATGGGGATGTTCCCATCTTCATCAAAATAGTTGTGCCTTAGGACACTGGAATTTCAAATTGGTAAAGAGCCTTCAGGTGCTGCTGAGGTGCCACAGAGTCCTCACAGAAGGCTCTCTGCCCTCATCCTCCTCACAGCTCTCAAGGTTTCCTGAGAAACTGTCACTGAACCTTTTTAAGATGCAGGCTGACTGTCATCAACATTTTCCACAGTAGGATTTTTGGTAAAATATCCAAATATTCCACTAATATGAGGACAAAAATCCAAGGGAGTTGACTCTAGCTAAACAATTTTCTGGATGATGATGGTTTTACTGGTCAAGCCTGAAGTCTTTACCAAGGACAAAAATTCCAATTTTGGTTAATTGGGTTTTCTGCCTCAATAAAAATCTTGAAAATTGAGCCAAAATGTAGACAGAAACAATTGCTAACATGTTAGAAATACCTCTGGAATACTAGGAATGCAGTTTAAGGTACTATATTTGGAGGAACTGCATACAATCAGAAGACACTTTACAGTCTTTGCTGGAAAATATATTGTTAAATTTCTCCTGAGCCTGGTAGCAGTGGGACCCACAGAACTGTTCATCCTTAGCCCTGCACCTTCCTGCATTTTGCCTGTGCTTTTGACAGGAAACAAAGTTGACAGAACACGAATAAAAAGTCTGCACAGTTCCCCCTCACATCCGTACTGCTCCTTTATCCTGAGCAGCTGCTACAGGAGAGCAGTGCCTGATCTAAATCAATTCACCCCAGAACTGGGTGAGCAGGATCAACCTTAGAGCACTAAATTGTAATAATTAAACCCCAAACTGTAACATTTCTGCCTACTTGAGTTTTCTCCCTTTTTCATCTGTCTCCATTCCTATCCATGGCTTCCTTTTTTTGCTTTCCCATCTTTTTTCATTTCTTAAGCTCCATAGGCTCCATGGCTGCAGGCAACTCCTGCCACTTCCCTGCAAGGAAAAGGATACAATGAACAGTGTGGTGCTGGAATCTTGCCTTTAGGGTATCCATTAATGCTTGCAATTGGGAATCATTCCCACACAGTGAATGAGCACAAAATGAAATCCCTGTGTTGCCACCATGAACTGGTGTGGAAAACAGCATCTGGGTTGGTTATTCCTATGACTGTTCAACCAACAGCAAAGGATGAGTGACAAGCTGGAGTTGGGGAATGTCTGGGGAATTCTGCTCACCAGTTCTCCCTCCCTCACCTCAGTACCAGAGAGTACTTCCAGTATTAACAAGAGCATTTTAAGGAGGGGCTCTCAAGAGGCTTTGCTTGGGGAGTGGAAATGGTTTAGTCTGTGACTTTTTAAGGCAATGACTTACTTAAAGATAACTGTTCAGGAAAGAAAAATAATTTGTCTTTTAACAAACAGTGGAAAATTTCACTTGGTTTAAAAAAAAAATCCCTCAAAACTAAACATCAACTCTGCTGAGGCACATCAGGAACGTTCCAGATTATGACAAAAGGGTAATTTTATATTTTTAAACTGCAGACAATCCCTCTTTGCTCTTCCTCCACTGCCGTAGTGTCCATCCAATGCTGACTGTGTAAGGGATTACACTGGTGCTGCTGCTTTCTGCCTTACCCCCATCATTTCTCCAAGGGCTTTTGGATCCTGAAGTGTGGCTCCTGTGTGAATCTAGTTTTGTATTACAGATGATTGAAAAATGTTTGGCTCGCAGTGACTGACAGCTGAGAAACTGCCTTACTGTTACATTTTTTTGTAATAAAATTTTTAATGTAAAAAAAAAAAAGAATGGGCTTAAAATAAAAGCCACTGCCATTAGCAGTGAGAAATCCTCCACATCCCGCTCTCCTCATATGTGGCTGCTGTAAATCTGATCACACAAGGTTTTATCATCATTTGTGGAAACTGAGCTCATCTGCTTCCCCTCACCACCTCACTGTGCAGGTGCAGGAGATGCTCCTACCACAAATTCCTGTTTAAACTGTGTCTTGGTTGGGAACATAACACTAAGGGACTGCAGAAGAGGAGGGCAGATAATGCTGGGCTGAAGCACCTTGTGCCCAAAAACTTGGGGAAAGGAGCTGAACTGCTCTGGGGGAGGACTGTGGCACATCCCTTGTCTGCCCAGTGCAGTGATTTGTGGCAGAAGCTGGTGTGTGGGGTTTAATAACCACATGAGAGTTTCTGGGGTGAAACACCAAACAGGCACAGCAAAAGGGCAGCTGCTGAGAGACTCATCCTTTTCCAGGGAGACAAATCTATTTCCTGAAACAAGAGGTCAACCAACCACTTACTCTGAGTAGTTCTAGAGTGGGAAGAAAGCACCAGAGGCTCCGACAGCACAACAGCAAGACCAAACACTCACGTGTAGGAAGCTCAGGCTGACTTCTTCCACATCCAAAACCTCGTTGGTTTGTACACCACAGCCATTCCTGGCCTTCACTCCTTGGAGCAGTGAAGCTTGTACTTAATTTGTGGTCATCAGGAACCTGGAAAAAGCACAGCAAGGGCTGGTTAGAAGCCTTTGATCCTTTTGCCTGTGGAATGGAGCCTTGTGCTGCTGATGGAGCTCTTGGCTCATAGGTAAGGAACTGCCCACAGACACAGGGAATGTGCTCATGGATTTGTCAGCCACAGGATAGGAAATAAGTCCAAAGTGTCCCAGCATTGTTTTATTTTGGAAAGGGGACTGGGTTCCATCCCCAGCCACTCTGTGCTGCTGAGCTGCTGCCGTGCCCCACTGGGAGCAAGGGAAGAGCTCTGTGCTACCCCTGGCCAGTGCTCAGGCACTGGGGCTCCCCACCATCCCACCTGGGGCTCTTCTGGCACAGCTGCACCTCAAGTATGTCCATGGGGGATCATGACCACAGGAGGAGCCCCACAGGGGCAGGGCCCACAGCAGCTCCAGCTGAAAAGGCAGAATAGGGTCAGGGATAGGGATAAAGGCCTGGTGCCTCCCTTGGCCTCTCTCCAGCAGCTCCATGTCCTCCCTGTGCTGTTCCCCAGGGCTGGAGCAGCTCTGCAGGAGGGGTCTCACCTGAGGGGGCAGAGGCAGAATCACCTCCTGCAGATGGGGGAAGGCAGCACAAGGCAGAAGCGACCGCTCCGAGGACTCCTGGAGAGACTGGACCTGCCCACAACACTTGAGCACAGCGCCCACGAGGGAGGGAGTCTTTAACCTGCCACCCTCCTCCTGCAGCTGCTGGACTCTGACCCTACAGGACTCGAGTATTTCGTCATGGAGCTGCAGTCCTCTGTTCCCATAATCAGTGACTCATCTGGCTCCCAAAGCCAGGCTATGAAGCAGCCACGGATCACCCACTAACCTGAAGCACAAGCTGCCTCTTCCCCGTGCTAAACATCGACCAGCAGCCCCTCGAGCCGTCCGAAGCCGATGGAAAGAGCTCAGCCCCTCGATCCCACGTGCCCAGCAGAGCAGCAAGGGAAGGCCCTCGGCATAGTGCAGCCCCATGGCAGTGTGCTCTGAAAAAGGAATGCACCGGAGGAGCTGGAGCAGCCCCAGCTGCTCCTCCCACGTGAAGCCAAGAGGGATTTTCCAGCTCCACACGGGAGGGGGTTCATTCCCATAAGCACGGGGGACTCAGGCACACGCGCCCAGCGGTGGGATGGGTGTAGTCACCTCTCCCTCCCTCTGCAGGAGCTGCCAACAGCCTGACAGTGTCCCTGGGAATGTGTGACTCACCACAGCTCCGGGGCTGCTCTATATTTAAGCATTACACAGGCACAAATGAATGCACGGAGTCAGGAGCTGCCTATCCCGAGGTCAGGACAAGGTTCAGAACTCAGCTGTCAGAGTTCACCTTCGTGGCAAACAGCATCTGCATCCCTTAAATCTGTAGAGAGAGAAAAATGGGCACAGGGAGGGAGTAATTTACAACTGCAGTGAGTCCAAGCAAGGTCAGACAACCTGCAGGTACCTGCTGTGCACATCCACCTCGGGAACTTCCTCACTGTTGCATCTCCTGAGCAAATCCCTGTGGGAACGGTGTGTGTTACATTTACCCAATCCTCCTTTTTTCTTGGTCTTCAGATTTTGAAGTCTGTTTACAACTAAGCTATTTGCAGCTGGACTGGAAACGCCTCAGGAGACTGGTGTGAGGAGGGGAGGAAGGAGGCAGAAGGAAGGAAGGAAGAAGAGTGGCTCATACCCAAGGCAGGACCAAGAGGCTGCCACGTTTTAGAAAAAGCAATTGAACTGCTTTTTATTCACAAGCCTTTGCTCCAGGACAAGTGACGAACAGGCAGGAAAGTTTCTGACTCCTCTTTTCCCAGCCTCTGCACTTTGCCAGCTCCTCCCTCCCCACCCTGTTCAGCTTTCCTAATTCCAGCTGATTTTGCAAACAGCCTGGGCTCCAGAGCCACCCCCTCCAGGCTGCATGTCCTGCTCATGCCACACTCCCTGTGGTTGGCATCCTCTGCAATCCTGCTGGAATTTTTCCCCTCTCTGTTCACCTTCAGCAGCACATGGGCCAGCCACCAGGGACTAAGGGATGACAAAGCCTTGTTCTGGAATTGTCTCCAGAGCAATCCTAAAATGCTCCAGTTAAAAGCACAGCACTAAGCACAGACACCTAGAGGCTCTAATACTTCCAAGCCAATCCTGAATAGCTGTTTTGCTCTTTTTTGCATTAAATGCTGCCAGGCTGTTGGTAAGGGCTGGGAGCACTGGGACTGCAAGGGAACAGACTCTCTAGGATCAACCTGGCACCTCTAGCTCAACCCAAAACACCACCTCAATTTTTCACCAGGCACTACAGTGCTCCCCTTCCTTGTCTGCAGCTCAGACACTGTCAAACTCCTTTCCCAGTGCTCTCTGCATGTGGGTTTCTCTCTGAAAAAAAAAAAGGTGTTTCGAGGTTCCCTTGGGTCCTCCTGCCCCACTCATAGGTCCAGGCATCCAGTAATTCAGCCCAGGCAGTGTTGGGCCTCAGAACACTGGAACAAGGAGGCAGCAGCTGCCTCAGGCTCCACACCATTTCACAGGAAGGGGACTGACCACTTTGTTTGCTCCTCTTCCCCACTTCTCTGACTTCTTAGCTGTCTCTGACTTGCCTGTGGTCCCTTCTCTTTATCCCATGTCTGGAGCACATCACAAATGGCTGTGTGCAGAAAGTCACAGGCAGTGCCACGGGGCTCTGGCCCTTCAGAAGCAGCAATGCAGCAAGGCTGAATCTCCTGCAAAACAATAAAATGCAAGAATTTGCACCTGTGTTTGCCACATATCTGAAAGACCTGCTGCCTAGCTCCCCCTAAGAGGCAGTGCTGTGCTAGGACACATCTCAAAACCTTTTCTGAGAGCAGCCAGAGCCTTCCCTGTCCTTTATCAGCGGTTTGCCTTGTCTTTTGCTGCTGGTGCTCATTTGGGTGTTCTCTTTTAATGAGTAAATTTTTGAACTGTCCACTAGATGAGTAGGCCAGTCCCACCCCACAGCCAAGACCTGCAACTCCCCCACAAGCTCATTCCCTGGCTCAGGTTTCAGTGCCAGCCCTCCCTCACTCTGGGTCACCAATGCTACGTGTTTAATTTGGCAATGCTGGCATTACGTGGGAGCAGCAACAACCAGCCATGTAACATCAGCCCCTGGGAGCCCCATCAAAGCCAAATACTCTTCTGTGACACTGATCCTGGAAATGATGCCAAGGAATTGCCCTGAATGCAGTGTTTGTAACCCCAAACTACTCCCAAGTTGCTGGATCGACCCCTCCAAGGCTCTGTGGTCCCATAGGATTTGCTGGGAGCAATCCCCCCAGCAGCTAGCCTGGCAGGATGTCTCATCCCACCCCTCACATGCCCAGGAGGCCTTGGGGAAAGGCAAGGGGTGCTCCTCAGTGTGCTGACCTATTGCCTGAGCAGCAGAAATTTTGGACAAAGAGAAACTTCATCTCCCAGCAGGCTGGGGAGGGAGTGAGGTGGCCCATGCAGTGCCCTGGGGGGCAGGTGGAGGGTCCTGTGCAGATAGACCCCATTCAGCCCCCCAGGGAGAGGTCCCTTTGGGGAAGTTGGAGCCCTGGTACCGTGAGGGCTGAGCCTGTTCCCCCGGGATTGTGCAAACTCACACCTCTGCGGGGTGAACTTGGTCCCAAATCTCGGCGCTGCACTTTGCTCTCCGACTGCAGTGACCTCACACTGGCTCCCCAGGGAAGTGTCCAAAGTCCAGGGAGGGGGTGCTTACCTGCCTCCCACACAGGGCAGCTCACTCCTGCTGCTCCCTGCCGGCCCCGGGGCTCCGGGGCAGCACTGCAGCATGCGGCTGCTCCTGGAGGCAGCGCTCCTGTGCCTCACCCTGGGCCTGGGGCAGTGCTCTGAGGAGGCAGCTCAGGACAACGCTGGACACCAGGCTCCACAGGCAGACTCGTCCTATTCCGACTGGGGCATCGACACCATCCGGGACGGCTTCGAAACGGTGAACAGCTACTTTGACTCCTTCTTGGAACTGCTCGGGGGGAAAAACGGAGTCTGTCAGTACAGATGTCGATACGGTAAGTGAACCTCACTGCTGCTGCCTCCTCTCTCCTTGCCTTTCCCCTCTTTCCCTCTCTCAGTGCTCTCCTTCCCCGAGACCACAACCAGCTCCTCCTACCCATGACCTGCCCCCAGCTAAGCTCGGCACAGAGTCACACCTTCTCTTCCAGCACAGGGACACTGAATCCTCCTCAGCTTTCCCTTTCCCCAAGAACAGCCTCGAAGAGGCTGATTTTGAAACAAGATCTTGAAGCCACTCTGTTGTGTGCACAGGGACAAGAGGTGAGGGTGAGAGGATGCAGGTTTTGCAGGAAAGGCTGCCTGGAATCCCAGAGAAGAGCAGGGTAGGCAGCGAGGCCCCAGAGGAGAGGCCAAGCCATGAGCCCTAATCTGAGCAACCTTCGGAGTGTCCTTGTTCAGCAGTTGTGAGCTGGCCAATGCTGTGGGCTGCAGGAGGGCAGATAACAGGGAGGCAACCCAGACCTGCTGTCATCAGCAGGAACATTTAGTGCTCAAGGAGGAATGAGGTAGATCTTGCTTGCCTTGGACTTAAGAGTGATTTACCAAAAAGGAAGTTTAGTTTGTTCTGAGGGCAGGACAGAGGGGGTGACATCTCGGGGACAGCAGGGCAGGGGACAGGGCACACAGAGCTGCAGGTCTGTGGGATGACAGACAGGCAGCACCAGCCATCAGCAGGATACCCGCAGAAACAACCAGCTTGGGAAAAAGTAAGGAGGCTTCCTATAGACTGTATCCTCTCCTCAGCCTCCTACAACTGTCCTACAGCAGTATCTTGTCCTCTGTCACCTCAGCCTGCCCGTCCAAAACAGCCTGTCAGCCTCTTTTCCCCCAGCTTTACCCCACATCCCCAGCCTGAGCAAGAGGCTTGTGAACACAGAGGGATTTCAGTCCCTCTCCTTCCCTGAACATCAGTTCTCACAGACAGACTCCATGCTCCCTTTCAGTCTGTATGCATGTCATGGACCTCCTGCCCCTCCCAGGCCTGCAGCCAGGGACTGGGAGAAACAGATGCTGCAGGGATGACCCAAGTTCTCTGCCAGGAGGAGAGGGCAGAGAGGGTCCAGAAAGAGGTTAAAATCAGTTTGAAAGTTGTTGAGTTTTTGATTTTGTTTCAAAATAATCTGTCTTCCCACTGCTGCCAGCTCTGCTCCCCAAGCAAACAGGGAGCAGCAAGATGGACACCTCAGCTCCATGGGATACAGGGAGCCAGGCACCTCAGCTCAATGGGATATAGGGAGCCAGGCACCACCATGGGATACAGGGAGCCAGGCAACTCAGCTCCATGGGATACAAGGAGCCAGGCACCTCAGCTCCATGGGATGGAGGGAGCCAGGCACCTCAGCTCCACGGGATACAGGGAGCCAGGCACCTCAACCCACAGTGACTCTGGTCCCTCAGCCTGGGCTCCACAGCCCCCTCAGCTCAGGCTGCCTCTCTACAGCAGCTCAGGACAGCTCAGACATCCTCAGTGTCTGGAGGGGGCAGCTCCCCCACATCCCACAGCATTCCCCCAGCACACAGGATAAGGTCATGTGCCCACCAGGCAGCCTGTCCCCATGCTCACAGGGTGGCAGTCCCAGGCTGCGTGACAACCTTCTAAAGGTCCACACGCTATGTCCCACATTCAGAGCAGCAAGGGACTTGTCCTTCTTAATGTAGAGACTGAAAACCCTGGCAGTGGGGATAACGTGGCTGGGACCTCACTGTACCTGAGGCAACGCTGATACTCAGACCTGGTTTCAGGGAGTATCAGGATTCACCAGATCCTGGAGAAGCCATTGCTTTCAGACACATCCCAAGGCTTAGGCTCTCCCTGTCTCTACCCCTTGTGCAGAGCATCTCCAGAGGGCAGCACAAACCCCTTCTCAAAATCTGAGAAGATCCTGTGTTTTACAGGAGAAGTGATCTGCCTAGAGAGGAAAACGAAGCAGCTCATCCTTAGTCCAGTTCTCATCCTCTGCTGAACAACTCATTAATCACTGGCTGAAGGAGGAAACTACTGAAATGCTGCCCACATGTCTCCAAGGGTCTCGCTGGACCCTTCTGGGACCACTTGTGTGTGCCAGTCTCTATCGCAGACATTGCAAACTGTGTGTGGAGAGGATGTCAGGACGATCCCAAACCAGTGAGAGCCAGTCTGTGCCCAGAAGAATGAACACAAGCCATCTTTACCATCTTTGTGCTGAACCAGGGGCACAAAGCAAAACTTATACCTTGTGCTTTCTTTCATCCAAGAGATACCAATAATACCTTATTTTGTCCTGGTAAAGGTCAGGACTCATCTGTGATTGCCACATCCATCTTCAGCTGAGCACATGGCACTTGGCTGTTCTGGCTCTAACACTCACCTAATTTTTCAGCAGCTAGTGAGGTCTGAAAACAAACAACTTGATGGATTACTCCCTTTAATCAGGACATTAGGGCTACACTGGCATTCACTGGCAAGTATCTCCTGCTTACAAAGTCCCTCTGGGCATCTCAGGGGAAACAAACAGCCTGAGCTGGGAGTAAAGCCCTTGCAGCTTCCTTCAGCTCTCTGTCCAGGCAGGACTTCAATGCTCTGCCCAGCAATTAGTCCTGAAGGGCTTAAGATGAGGAGGCACGTCCAGGCTGTGGGAAAAGAGCCCTCAAAGCCAGGCTCTCCAGCACTGCACTAAAAGGCTGTGGTAAGCAGCTCAAAGCTCTGCTCAAAGCCTGCCTGGGGCACAGAAACAACAATGGGCCACCCAAAACTGCAAGGAGCCCTGAGCCCATCTATTCACCCAGAAATCCACTCCTCTCCCCCTGCCAGTGTACCAGTACTGCAGTGGTGAGACCTCCTGCATTGCCAGCAGCTGCTCCAGCCAGCTGGCTGCTTTCCAGCCTTGGGAACAGCCACAATAGCCTGCAGAAATTAAAATGCATCAGGGAAACTCAACTTCAGTTCTAAGGCTGTGCCAACAGGGCAGTGCCCTGAAATGCATCTTCTTGCCTGTAAGGATGGGCAAGCAATAAATTGGTGGCAGGAGCAGGGAGTGGAAGCTCCTGGAGTCAGGAATGCCTGGTGTTTGTGTTCTGCTTTTGTTTTCTGTTAGCTAGAAACGAGGGAGAAAGTTAATTATGGTGCTTTGGACTTGACCTAGCTGAGAAAGAGTTCACAAAGGGGCACTTTACAAATTATTAAGCTCTGTTTTCAGCGAGGAGGAGGCAGGTTTCCTAGAAGGGCTCATCTTGAAGGCAGTTCAGTGTTTTGTTCATCACAACTCTCACGTGAAGGGTTTTTTTCCCCTCAGGATAACTTTCTCAGGGCATTATAACAGCTGTGATTCAGCTTAATGGAAGCTCTGGAAACACAGCTATCTGGGGTTTGGAGCCAGATGATGGAGGTTGATTATCTTTAAGGTCCTTTCCAGCCCAAGGGACTATGGGTTCTATGATTCTATGGTCTCAATATCCCCCAACAGTCTCACTCCTCCTGTGACTTACCACCTTGTCCCACTAACTGGAAATGTGCTGCAGGAGCACAGCTTTCTCTTTTATTACAAGCAAGTCATTAAGTTTGATTCCATCCTGCAAAACCCACCGTGAATTTGGAACTTTGCCTCCTACCCCAGTTCAGGAACATTTGAATTTTGAGCCCTAATTCTCATCCCCTTCCAAAAGAATAACTAGGCTCTTTTGGAAGGGGGAAATTAGCTGTTGGCATCTCACAGCTGGACAGGATTTCAGTTTGGTTTTTATTTGTTGCAAATCTGTTATTTAAACAAAACCACTCTGGTAATTTTAATGGAGAAGGTGCTGGGAACACTCCTGCATAAGACCTTTTGAGGCATTTGGCTGTAAGGTCTTCCCAAGAGCACAGCAGATTTATGATTATATTAACCACTGGCATTTTCAGTACCTCAATACAAAAAAAGGGGAAGGAGTCTTAAATAATTATTGGTGCTGACAAGATGAAAATTGGGGAATGGAGTTTAAAAGAACCCAACCCTGCCTGAAGGGCTGAATTAGAACCATTTTATGTCTATACAAATTCTCTAGCAGGGCTCAGGGAAGTAGAAATTTAACCCTCGATGTGATGGACTCACAGAAGGCTCAGCTCACATGTTTGTGTTGGAGCATTCAGACAGCCTACAGCGTTTTCCCAGAGCAGTGACAGGACTTGAGGGAACAGCTGGAGCTGTGTCAGGGGATGGTTAGCCTGGCTGTTAGGAAAAGGTGTTTCCTCCAAAGGGTGTTTGGGCACAGCCCAGGCTCCCCAGGGCGGTGGGCACAGCCCTGAGGCTGCCAGAGCTCAGGGAGTGTTTGGCACACAGTGGGATTGTTTGGGTTCTCCTGTGCAGAGTGAGGGTTGGACACAATGATCATTGTGGCCCCTTCCAACTTGAGATATTCTGTGATAAATGTCTCGTTTTAACACCTCACTCTGCATAGAAGATTCCCCCCTTTATAAAGTGGGGCAGAAACAAGCACCGAGTACAGAGAGACTCAGCTCCATGAGGGGCGGTCTCCACAACTCCTCCAGGGAAGAATCCTCTCCTACCTTTAAACACACTCCTTGCACAGTGGGGCCAAGGCACACAAGCTGCCTGGAGGCTCATCCTCCCCAAACCGGAGGTGTTTGCTTAGGAGACAAGAGAAAAGAGGATGAGACAGGGCAGAGAACAGCCAGATCTCCTTCCCACATGGATGGTTTCCACCCCCATCCTGAGCACCCTCCCCTCACACCCAAAGCACTCTGTTAGCCATACACAAAGCCTGAGCATGGGCTGGGACACAGCAGTGCCTACACACCTTCAAAACTCAGATTAAAATGCCGTTGAAGCTACTGATTGCTTACTGGACTCTTTCTGCACTAGGTAAATAATTATCCACAGAGGAAATTCTTGCTCCTTTATGCATATTAAGAAGGAGGCTGAAGGAGGTGCTGGGATCAAAGGAATAGAAATGATTTGCAAAGCATGGCAGTGCATCACCGTGTGCAGAAAATGGACCAAAAAGACCCGCTTAGAGCAAGAGCAGACCCACAAGGCCTGGCACAATCTTGTGGAGATCCACAGCACACTGACATTCCAAGAAAGAACTGAGGATGGACAGAAACTCCTTTGCTAATCTAGTGGGTTAAACTAGTAGTCTAATGCTAAACTAGTAGTTTCCTGGAGGAGTTAAAATGCCAGCTGGGTGATCCCAGCTGTGCAGAGCTCTCATGAAGCACATTCCTGGACAGGACTGAAGTATTTGGGGATGTAGACAAAAGGGGAGCTGCCCATCTCTCCTTGCTTTTTGGTGCTGCTCTTGGGAAGATGAGCTTTCCTAACATTTACCCTTTTCTTTCCCAGGGAAGGCTCC
The DNA here is from genome assembly GCA_013399895.1 of Serilophus lunatus. NCBI lineage: Eukaryota > Metazoa > Chordata > Aves > Passeriformes > Eurylaimidae > Serilophus > Serilophus lunatus. Next base: position 268,834 of record VXBA01004876.1, on the reverse strand, counting down.
AATGCCGCGACCTCATTACAAACCCCAAGAACCCAACGGCTGTAGCTCATATTTTCTGGGGCTCAAGGTACCCGAAAGTGTATGTACTGCCACACACCATCCCCAAAGGGTGCAGCTCTCTAATCACACAACCAGCTATTAATTCCAGGAAGGAAAAAGGCTGAGCTGTGCCACACAGTGGGAATACGTTCAGTGCTGGGCAGCTCAGTGACAATGCAACACCTGGCCCTTCATCCCCAACCATGCTTTTTCCCTCTGCCAAGCACTGAATTAAACCCCTGGGCTTTGATACACTCCCTTGTTATTTTAAAGGCAATTAATGAAATCATATTGGAATCACCAGGAAAAGCACTCCCAGAAGGCTCTCAAAGCAGGAATTCCTATTTAGCTCATGCAGCCCATGAAGTCTGCAGCATTCAGGCAGATTCCTGCTCTAAAAGCCCCTCTCTTTGCAGCCCATTTTTCATGTCAGGTTTAGTTCCTTAAACTCTATTTCATTGCAAACCTTGTGGGTACATTGTGGTACCTCCTCCTTACACCGGCAATCACGACCACAACGAAGGAACAATTCATCTCCTAAATATTACATGAGGAAGGCCAAAAAGAGGAATAATTTATAACAAGGTAATGAGCCCAGTCCCTCCAGGAGACAGGCCTTCTGCCCCCTCTCCCCCACAGTTATTAGCTAAGCCGAACTCCAAGAGAGCAGAACTCTCGACCACGCTGTGTTTGTCCTTGCATGTCCTTGGCCTCACAAGTGCACCTTTGAGAAATAAGGCATTAAAAACACTTATGGCATATTAGGCCAAAAAGCAGGATGTGCCACATTCTGGAAAATGAGGAAAGGGAAAAGGGGCCTTTGCCACTGCTGGAAGGACATGGAGCTCTCTGATGAGCTCTGACAAATGAAAACTAGCAAGTGGTCATGAAAGGGCTGTTTCCACACTCTAGCAGAGGTCAATTCCCTTTGACAGAGAGGGGGGAAGGGAGTGTGATCAACCCTGCACTGAAGCTGCATCACTGTCACCACTGTCTTTAGATGGTGAGGGAGCAGCACGTGTTCCCTGCTGCCGCCCCAATCATCCAGGGTAACCTCTGGAAAAGGAGCCAGCTGGGCTCTGCAGCACCTCACCCTGTTACAGCTGAGTGAGTCTGAGGCCAGGGCACAGCCCAGGGACCCTTCTTTTCTCTTTCCCCAGCTAGATTTGGGCATCCCTGCCATGACCAAGTGCTGTAACCAGCTGGACATTTGTTACGACACCTGCGGGGCCAACAAATACCGGTGTGACGCCAAGTTCCGCTGGTGCCTCCACTCCATCTGCTCCGACCTCAAGCGCAGCCTCGGGTTCGTCTCCAAGGTCCAAGGTAGGCTCCCCAGCTTGCATTCCCTGTGGAGGGACCCAGGAACGGCAGGGAAGGGAGGGTGAGGGCAAGGAGCCCTCTTTTCTTGCCAAAAGAAGCCAAAATCTGCAGTAGAGAGCAGCACATCTGCCCCGTGCTTGTCACAGGTAGGGCGGAGATGGGTGAGAGCACAGAGATCTCACCCCTCTACCACACACTTCTATCCCGAGACAGCTGACCTACAATTATTTGCATTTGGAAAACATTATAATATGGAAAGGTGAAAAAAACCCCTAAGAAAAAAACCCTAGAAGCAACTCCTCCAAAGCTCAGATGCCCTCTTGGAGAGTTCAAACACCTTAATGGGTTACCAAAAACCAGAAGAGTCTACCAAGAGCCAGAGAGCCACACACTGAATCTGTATGTGGCCAAGAGCCAACAAACTGGGAGAGCCAAGGACAGGGCCGTGTGGGGCCTGGTTCCCAGATAAGAGATGACATGGCACCAGGGCCGTACTACAGTGTGGGTGGTGGCTGAGCAGATCTGGATTGCTCAGAAGTGCAATAGAGGTCTAGTGATGCGCCACCAGCTCAAGTGCCAACTTGGTTTTGCCTAATTTTAAAAGCCTCATTCTGCAAGTCTAAGAAGAGCTTTTTTATAAAGGCTGCATTTGATAACCTTTGCTGATCCACTGCTCTAAGGTATCCTTAAATATGCATTTCATTTCTAAAGCCTGAGTAGAACGCAGAGGGAATCCGTGTGACACCAGTACTAGTGCAGATGGCTTCCCACCTTGTCAGACATAAATGTTTGGAAAAAGTGTCCAGGCCAGCAAGAGAAAACAAAGGTGTAGACTGAGATCTAAGAGTACAGCCAATCTCTCATGGTCACACTTATCTACAGGTCCCAAGGCAGCCAACTTCTTCCTATTCCTTCACATTTTTCCCTGCCAGTTTTTCAGATCACTCCTTCTTGCTTTCTGCCTGCAGCAGCAAAACAAACAGAGATCCTTCGTAGGGAGTTAAGGTGAAGCAAAGTCCACACTCTGGGTCTTATTGCCAGGTAGGACTAGATTCCTCCAGCACCCCTGTCCTGGCTGCTGCAGGAGGCACTGGTAGCTCCAAGGAAACCCTGAGCAAACCCCTCCACCCCTCACTTTGTGTTCTACATCTTCTGCTCCCTGTCCCCAGGGCTGCTCTGAGCAGCTCCTGCAGCACAATCCTCCTCCTCTGCAGTCATCCCAGCTCTTATCTGGATCCTCTCCACTGAGTCACCAGGAGCTCAGGGAAAGCAGGCAGGGAAGAGCAGCTGCACTCCCTTCTCGTGGGCACAAACATCCCAGCTGCAGCACTGCCAGTTTAACAAAGCCTTGGTTTTCCCACTGATTCCCCACAGCCTCTCCAAGACCTGCCAACTGTGCAAACTCCTGAAGGAGCCAGAGCTCTGAGGGGCTTGGAGAGGCTGAGATGGGAGAAGACAGACCCAAAAGCAAGGCTTTCCCAAATTTGTTATGCACACAACAGTAAACATTATGCCAGTGAGTAAACCCTAAAGACCTCATATTAATCAATTCACTGACAAGCAGTTTCAGGGTTGGTTTTTGAGATGAAGAGGGGCTGGTAGTCGGGCTGTTCCAGCTGCAGGAGGATTTTTCATGCTGGCTGGCAGCTGGCATCGTAATTCTCCAAAAAGCACAAAAAGGTTGGTTAATAGAGGCTATAGGCAAAACTGAGGGCAGAGGAGCCAGGAAAGACAGTAATTTGGTGGTCTCCTGGGAAATCTCCTTGGAAAACAGTGCTGTTTGCAGAGCCCAAGGTGATCCATCAACGAGTAAAGGCTGAGAGAGGCAAGAGAGGAGGAGGGTTAGAGGGGAGAGAAATGAGTGCCACTCTGGGGAGAAAAGAGGAACCAGTTCCAGAGAAGGGAACATCTGGGTTTATAAAAATGCAATTCCCAGAGAGAGGATGACAGCCCCCAAAGTGCACACCCACCCCAAACCCCAGGGAGGCCAGCGCGGGGCACTCCCACATCCCGGCACGCCGGTCACTCACCTGCCCGACTCTCTCCTCCTCCCCAGCCTGTGAATCCGTGGCAGACACAGTGTTCAACGCCGTGTGGACCCTGGGCTGCCGGCCCTTCATGAACAGCCAGAGGAGCGCCTGCATTTGCAACGAGGAGGAGCGGGATGAGCTGTGAGGGGGAGCAGCCGCCTGCTCTCCGTGAGCTGCTGCCAAGTGTCCCCTCTGCGCACAGTGACTCCTGCCAGCCCTCCGGCCCGGCGTGGGACGGGGGACCTGGGCCAAGCCACTCACACCAACCACAGCTCCTGGGCACAGGCTGGGAACACAGGGCAGCCCTGCCTGCTGCCCACCACAGATGCAGTACCACAGCCCTACCACCCCTTCCCGAGTACACCAGCCTGAAAGACCTGACGCCAGATTTCTCCACAGACCGATCAGGAGAGGGAAGCAGGATGCAGTGCTGGTTATAAACAAGGGGCTTCACCTTAAAACACATATACATTAGCTCTCCCTGCCCTGTAACTCTCCAATTTGCAGTGCTAAGCATTAGGTTTATGCAACTCCTGTGGAATTCCCAGTATGTGGACACACTATTTACATTTTTCCGCCACTGGTGACACACTGAGGAGGGGTAATTTGCTTTCAGTACGTCGCTCACGCCCATCCCTGACATTTTCCATCCCATCATTACAAACCCTGAGAACCCTGCATGTTTAAATACTTGATGGATCCTAAAACGATTTAAAACATCTGGAGATTTGGTAAACACAAGGAAGACTTGAGGTGTTTGTGATAAAGGCATAATTCATATTTGGGACCAAAGCCCATCACTTATCAGATGTGAAATCACAGCCTTCTCTCTCCTCCCAGTCTCAAGAGAAGAAGCTGCTTTTCTTTGGCAGTGTCATCCACATCTATTTAATTATTTTCCTCCTATACCATTTAACAAAGCTTTTCCCTTAGGATCCCTTTTCACACAAAATGGCTGGGTATCCACCTCCATCTTTTGCACCAGGGAAACAGGAGGCTCACAGTGGCCTTGGATGAGATATTCCAGTTTCTGAAGGCTTATCTGTCAGATGACAGGGCTTATGTGCTACCTCTGTGGGGCTGCTATCAGCATGCTCAGACACCATTCCTTCTAAAACGTGGTTAATGCTCCCATCTGTTATCGGGAGCTTTTATTGCACGAAAAATTAGAATTTAAAGTGGTAGATGGCATTTCATCTACATATAGCATTGGCAGACAGCTTTCAGCTGGGTTTCTTGTTGAAAGGAAGTTGTTACTGGGCGCTCATGCCGTGCCACGTAAATATTTCAGCGGCTTCTGCAAACATATTTATGGTTATGTTCTTCCATCTGCCATGGAGAAGTTAAGGCTGCAGAAGGGTGATTTAACCAGAGTGGAAAGAGTCTGTCTCAGTTACTTTTCTTCCAGTTTGGGTTTAAATGAATGCATGGAGCTATAAATTATTTAAGCCCCATATTCCTGTTCTCGACACTTGTCTTCGCTTTCCAGAAAACAGCAACGAGATGTTCAGCTGGTCCCAAACAGGCTGAAACAACAAGACCCCACTGGTATCCAGACCAGGAAAATGGAAGTGACTGCATGGGGTATACTGGGCTATTTTCTATTCCAGAGGGCCTTAATTAACAGTGATCAGATGCAATGACATCCTTTCCCAGCTGGGCTAAAGCCACTGGAGAGGGAATACTGCATTGCCAAGGTTCATCGCTCTGTGTGTCTGTCAGAGCACGAGGCTGGACAGACAGCCTTGATTATCCATCTCAGAAACACATCTTTTTGGCTAGGGATGGCAAGGAAACATTCCTCACTCCAGACACTTCCCAAACTTTATACTCTGTTGGTGACACGTTGCCTGTTGCCAGTTTAAACGTGAACATGCTCTTAACGATTAAATGACAAAGAAATTAAAATATCTGTATTGTCTACACTCGATAATGGGCTGGCAAATGTCTTAAAATATGTTATGGCTCAAGTGATATCAGATTAAAGCCAAGGAACTGCTGGCAGGTGATGACATACATTGGAGAAATCAAAGGGTTCTGCACAAAATCTCTCTATGAAGACACTGATGGGTTGGAGATGCTGCTCAAATAAATCATCATTTCTTCATGCTTTCAGACCACCATTCATCCCAAACCCTACAGACTATGCTGCACATAGGCCACCTACTGAATAAGTGCACTTTTCACTGTGATAATCTGAAAAACCCCAACAGCAGCTCTACAGGGAAACTTTCCAATCTTCTAAAGGTGGCAGTGACCCAAGAACACCACCAGATAATCCCCTTTAGGAGAAAACCAGTGCAAGAACTCCAGTAAAACTGCATCCAAACGAAAAACTGCTTCCCCTCCATGCTGCTGCCCAGTGGTGTATGGCCACGGAGCAGCTGATCGTGGGACTCTCCAGGTCAGTGCACAAACCTTGGGTCCTCTTCACTCCCACTCTGCTCTGGACAGGAAGATGACACTGTGCTCACCCCGTGGCTTCTCAGGGACTTTGTGTCTTACCAGGACTTTTTTCAACTCCTGCTAATTTCAGTCCATTCAGCCAACGTGCCCTTCCCCGGACAGCAAACTCTGTTTCCACTGAGGACATAAAAGCAGGTATTAGGACAGCAGGTAAACAGGTGTTCACATCCCAAGCCAGAGTGTCCTCCTTGTTACTCTTCCAGACTATTTAACTAAAAAGCTGCAGAGTGGAAAAGCTGCTTCATATGGATTTTTTCAGGAAGAACCAAATAACATGCACAGTAACTGAAATAATCCAGGGAAGGAACCTCTCCCTCCATCACTCCCCCACATCCCTTTCACAAGAACAAACAACACCAGTTGTCTCTCCAGAAGGCACCAGATCATTAATTTCATCTCCCAGCTCTTGTTTTATCAAAAATAAGTACATTTAGCAGGAGCTGCCTGAACAAAGAAGTGACAGCAAGACACTGCCCATGTGGTTCCAATGCAGATGTGAATCAGAAGAACAGCAATCCTAGGAGGAGGCTTTTTCCTTTCACATATGGCTAGACAACACATGAAAAGTGTACTTCCACTTATACCTAGTTATCATCACAGAAATTATGATTTACTCTAACATACACACACATTCCCAGATTGGAAAAGCAGCCATGAAGGCATTTAGACAAATATGAAACTCTCAGCCCATTAAATGTCCATGCCTCACTGGAATCTCACTTGCCAGAACAAATAAATCTGTGAAAGGGAGTATCGGTGGGGTGATTTGTGACTCCCTTCTAAATGATCCCTTCAAACAGGCTCCCCAGCCATTTGAAAGCAGCAACAAATCTTTTTTGCAGTAATTTAGTTGCTTCCAGCCAAAGCAGAACACGGGTAATGAGGAGCAGGGGGGCTTCCAGCAGACCTCCAAACACACAGCACTGAGATGGACACAGAGAAGCTTCTTGAAGAAAACCTCAGGAACACACTGCAGTGCCAACAACAGAGACAGATCCTCCCTCTCTCATCCTCATTCCTGATTTCCTCCTTTGTCCTTCACCGCTCATGATGCCTCTAATCCTTCACCACGCAGTGCTCCTGCTCCTGAGTGAAGCCCAGAGGAGCCTGAGCTGATCACCTGCTGCATTTTCTTTGGAAGGAGCTTGACAGCACCAAGGGATTCCTGACAACCAGGATGCCACCACCATCCTCAGTAATTGTGTGCTCAGACACAGTCACTCAAACCCCAGGCTCACTGGGGACAGCCCTGTCCTGAGAACTGCCCACATTACAAGGGATTGCTACAAATTGCATTCCTCTAATCCCTTTGTTGGAGCCCCAGTCTCTCTAACCGGGGCACTGCATCAGAACTTCCAAACAAACACTTGGTTGCACCACACATGGGAGAGGGGTGTTTATAGATGTTTAATGGTGTTTCTCTTACAATCAAGGTGCTATAGCACTTAGGAAAAGATTTTTGGTGGTGGGACAAGAAGAAGTAAAATAATGATGCACTAAATACAGGAGAAAACACTATTAAACTGCATGCAATTATCAAAAGACACTAAAAATCACATCTTATTAAATACCTTTTACACTTTAAAAAAACATTTAAATGTGCCTGTGATAGATCTAAGCTTTAGCTGCCTGTAATGACAACTGTACAGCTCCAAGGAACTTGCACATGATGAGATAGAATATTTTATAAATGTTTTTATTACCAGTCAACCGAAAGCTTCAGCATCACTCACAGAACTGCACAGCAAACACGTTCAGCTACAATACTATTTGTACTGTCTGATGCAAGAAGGCCTTGGATAACATTTGTTTAGTCAAGGACGAACAGTCCTGGAGCCTGTAGGGAGATGTAGGGAAAAACAAAGCTGGGAAACGCTTCAGCCCTGCAAAGCCAGAGGGCCCCTTCAGCCAAAGGGTTACTGGGGAGAAATGCAGGGAAAATCAAACTGTTCTGCAGTCCAGGTGCCCAAAACACTTCCCAAATACACATCACAGGGTCAGGGAAACGAGTCCTGAGGTGCAAACCAGGCTTTACCAAATACCTCGTTTCTCAAAGGGCCATGAAGGAAGGCATTGATATGGAAGGCACTGATAAGGAAGGCCGGTCTCAGGGGGACATGCTGCTCCAGGGGGTGGGTGTTAGTCACCCAAGTCAATTCTGATGGGGCCACCCGTCAGGATGTGGTTTTCCACGTGGACCGATCCCTTCTCCTCTTCCTCGCCCGCCCTGCGCACGCGTCTCCGGCAGCCCTGGGCGCAGCGGGACGTCTCGTCCAGGGCCCCGCACACGAGGATGCGGCAGTGCAGGAACACCTCCTGAGGGTGGGGAGACAGCACGAGGGGTCAGTGCACGGCTCCGGGAATCACTGGCACCGCCACACCGTTCCCACGGCACGGCTGCCTCTGTCCCTGCGCCCGCGGCTCCGTGTCCATCGCCACCCACAGCCAGCCTGGCAGCTCCAGCTGCTCTCTTGGGTGCCCTCTCCGGAGTGCCTGGCTGAGATCTCAGGGCACGGCACCTGTCTGTCAGCCAAGGGTTGGCCCCTAGGGAACAGGAAGGTGTGAAATGATCCGCCAGAGAAAGGGATGAAAATGCCAGGAACAAGCTTGGAAGACCTCGCAGGGACCAGCAAGAGCTGCATGGCAGGAAGCAGGGCAAGAGCACCTGAAGCCTCACGAGGAGATGGGCTGAGAGAAACGTGCCAGAGAACTTGAAGTGGGCTGAGAAAACATAAAGCTAAGAATCTGAGGGGAAAAGGAGGAAAATGCAGGGTGATGAGGGGCTAAGTTGAGGGAAGGAGGAGAATGCAAAGAGCAGGGGGACAGCTGCCTTCTTTTTCCTGCACAGCAAAGGCAGTGACAGGATTGCTGCTCCCTGCCCTGTAAATGACACAGAGAATGAGAAAGATCCTTGCAAGCAGCAGTCATAAATGTGAGGTCAATGGTAAGGTTTGTAGCAGAATCCATGGTGCAGGCTGGGAGGATCCAGGGTGGAGGCAGCAGTGGCATCAGACAGCCAAGGAAATTCCTGAATTTTGGAAGATCTCATCTGTTTTAACCCTACTGGGGCTCTCCAGTAGGTGGAGTGGCAGCTTGATACCTTTTGGAGCAGGCAGTGTTGGCTGAGCATAACAATGACTGGAAGATCTGGTTTCTCCCAGCACAGAAAAGGAAAGCTATTTGCATTAGGAAATTGGCATTATCCTTCAACTGTCCTCTCACTATAGAGCTTCTGCCCCAGAGGGCCACCAGCCTGGATGTCCTGGTTTCACACTGAATTCAACAGGCTTGGAAACCTGGCATCTGTACCCACAAGAGCTAGAGAAGACACCAAGTTGAAGTGATTCCAAACTATTGACTGTCCTGTTTCAAAGGCAGGACACTGAGAAATGTGCCTGGGAACACTTCTCTCCCCCAGCACACAAGGGTCCTTGAATGACCACCCCGGACACAACAATGATTTTAGCCTGCTATGGCACTGATGTTCCACAGCTGTCCTTCACAGTTTGCTTAAATCCATCTCTCCTAAATACCTGTGTCAGGCTTCTGAAAGACACAACTGCTGGAACAGGCACAGCAGCACCTGCTTTGGGCCAGCCATTCCTCCCCTTTCCACTCTCACACAGCCACCTCGGTGCTGAGGTGCCTCGGTCACATCAGAGCTGCTGCGACATCTGACAGCTGAGCTTCGAGCTTACCTTGTTGTCTTTGCCCACGAACTTGAACACAGGAACCTGGAAATGCTTGGCAAGGTGGTCCTTTGACGTGTACTGCTTCACGGAGTCATCGGACACGCAGCTGAGGAAAGCAGAGGGACAGGCTTTAATGGCTTTCCCAGGAATGGAAAAAGAAAGAGAAAAGACATTCCAGTCTACTTAACAGAGAAAAGAAAGGAGGGATTGGCTCACTCAAGCTAAGCTACCATCTCCTGTTACTTCCTCTTTGGCCACAGGAGAAAATTCGGGAATGATGGGGAAAACAACAGCAATGGCTAATAGCATCTCCAGACAAAGGACAGCTCAGCAGCAGAGAGCTGGCAGGACATGGCCCAGTCCCTTCAGAGAGGGACTGCCAGAGAGCTGCAGGCAAGTCTGTCCTCATTTCACCTTCCTGTGCAACAGCCTGCACTGTTACACACTGCATAATGTGTTATGCACTTTCTGTGTACACAAATATATGCACATAAATTATGTTCAAAATGAAGCCTGTACACACATTACTAAAATATCACAGAGGATGAAAACAACAAAAACCCAGATTTACTTTGCTTTGTATCATTTACATTTTTCTTCCTGCTGGACTTGGTCAGACAGCTCAAATGCACTAAAAGTAATAATTTCAATTTTTCCATCACTATCAATATATGGCCTTGCTTTCCATAACAGAAGAGCAGAGCATGTTCCTGAGACCACTAACTATTGGTCTGATCCCAGCATTATTTTCACCACCACATATTTCTCCATTTCTCTGCCTCCAGAGGAGGCCATGGCCTGAAGGGATGTATCTGCAGCCTGGAGGCAAACATAAAAACCATCCCTGGGGGCGGTTGATAAATCACCATTGTGCATCTATAAAAACTGACACAGATTCCTCCCTTCTGAGGTCAAACATGTCACTCAGTTTTAGGATAAAATTCCTTTGTAAAGTAGCATTCCTAAAGGCATCTGATTGTAAGGAATGACAGTTAAAGACTTTCCATAGGCAGCTGGCCAAGCTTTGGGATCACCAAGTCAACCTGTAGGTATATCCTCATATGTGAGCACATAAACTGTGCTGATTCTTGGACACTGGCTCAAACTGCCTCCTAAACTTCTATACTGGTGACAGGAAACCTACTGGTTTGGGGTTAGGGAGAGAGGAGATGGGGGAACCACAAGGAAGAATTAGGGATACATGGACAAAAACAGCTCAGAAACTTCCCAAGTCACAGGGACAAGCTGCATTTTATGTGGGGCCATACCTTGTCCCAAACTAGGAAAGGACAGGTATGGAAGGCAGATGGGTGAGCCTGGTCAGGATACAGGGAAAATAACCCTTTCCTGTGTATAATGTGCTCAGGTTCAGGGAGTGCAGAGTGGCAGTGCCATGGGAGCTGTGCTCTGACCCTCTCACTGGGGGGCTGTAAGGTACAAAGGAGGGCTTGGAGAACCAAATGTCCACCTCGGCCTATAAATGAGGGGCAGCCCAAGACGAGCTTTGCAATGGAACTACCTTAACTACGTGGTGCTGAAATAAATTACAGCTCCTGACCACGTCAGACCCCCCTCAGTGACATGACCTGGCTCCAGATGCCCCAGATTGCTCCAACATTTATCACCTGTGCCATCGGTCAGTGCCTTTTGTTTCACTTTGTCTGTTTGCAGAGCTAGGCAGAACAAACCAGAAGCAGGAGAGCTGCTCTGGGGCTGGCTGGGCTGGCAGCAGTACAGGGTACTACAGGAGTCTGGCAAAATCCTGATTTCCAGCGTGGTCACATCAGCACAGGGAGAAAGTTGGAGTCCCACAGAAGGTGGATACCATCTCTTGGTGATTGGAGATGGCAGGGAATTCACAGAGAAGAAAGCAGGAGAGGGAATATTGCAATCCCTCAGTCCAAGTGTATAGCCCCTCAAACTTAAACAGCGCTTCCCTCTGGAAGCTGCAGTTAATCCTTACATACTCAAACTCATTTAGAAATCACTTCCTTGTTGCCCTGGCCTTTTTGGGCTGGGTTGCTGGAAGGAAACTGGGTTATTACAGAACTGTTTGGAGCAGGAACAACTCAGCAGAATATTCAGCTAATTTTACTTTTGAATCATGGAGAGAGACAAAGAGCCCCAGTTAGCTCGACAGCACATCATTAGTGAGCAGTTTAACTACAGCACAGCCCACAGGGGTAGCGTGTCTGGGGACACTGTGGGAACTGGGGCCTGCAGAGTGGCTGGAGAGAGGAGCAGGCTGGATGAGGCTCCAGCCCACTTTTCCCTTTGGTGAAGTTTTAATGCCCTCTGCAGGTACCAAGGGGCTGCTGGTGCTGTAAATCCTCCCACTAGTGCTGAGGTGACTTCAAGAGATGGCATTTCCTCCCGTCTCCCTCCTCTATCCAGCTCCAGTTTTGGCTGCTGTTTTGAATCCCATGATTTTTACTCAAGAGGAGAAATTAATGAATGTTTGGAGCCCTGACTCTGTGAAGGGTCCACAGGAACAGCTAAGTCAAGGAGTCAATAAAATCAATTCTCCCATTACAAATCTGCTCACAAGGCCCAGAAACATCAGGCACAGAAGGACTGCAGCCTAGGATGGAGGGAGAGTAGGCTAATGCTGAATCCTTTGTCAGAAGGAGAATGAAAACAGTATTTTTGGGTACTGTAGACTGCAGGACCCTTTTGCCACAGGACAACCACACAGGACTTGCCATCACCGGCTGTAACAGTGGATGATGCAGCCTGGGCAGCTGAGGAAACAATTGTTGTCCTCATTAGATAGCAGACAACACACTAGACTTTCACAAGCATAGTGTCTTGACCGCCAGGCTACAACACTTAGATATTCCTTTGGCTGGATTTTCCTCCACAGAGGACAGCAGACATGCTCCCAGCTGTGACATTTCCTCAGCCTTGCCTGGTTAAGATGCTGGAAGCAAACACTCCACAGCAATGCTGTAGCATGGCACAGTCATTTCAGCACCCAAAGAAGTGTCTGGAAACAGGGATCATCTTAGAAGCCACAGCTGAGCCCACACCAATGTTCCCCAATGATCCAATGCAAAACCCACAGATCCACATACAACTATTTTTAGCGTATCCTGGAAAGATCACTAGCCCCAAACACATTAGAAAATTACAGCCAAACGAAGCTTATTGCACTGACAGGCATCAGAGAGAGGGAAGCAAGGCATGCTCCTGGAGCTCCAACCAGGACCAGCCATGGAGTCTTCTGGCTCATACTACAACAAGGCCATTATGAGAAAATTAAGAAACTTGCTCCAGTTGCTGCAGCAGCTGCCTGTCGGCAGCACACAGCCAAAGGGGTTCTGCCTATTGGTTTGGCACTCTGTGGCTGGCAAAGAGAGGATATCAGGAAAGAGAATCTTTTCTACAGGAGCCAACTCAATTATCCACAAGGCCAGTTACAAGGAAATATGTCCTGTAAAGGCTGCACTCAGAGTAACCTCTTTCACTGTCTCTCACTGCTTCTCCCAATTACTTTTGATGGGACAGGTGGTTTCAGCTTGATGGCTGCTGGTGATTGCTGGGAGCACAGCAGATAAGCTGCTGTGGAGAAGGGATAGTGTTTCCTGCCTCACACAGACAAGACAGCTCAGCCCTACTGCCAATTCCCATCTAATAGCCAGCAAGAGGAGGAACAGTGAACTCACCCATCTTGAATCAGGTAGTACTTCAGGATCTCATCGATTTTTGAGGTGGGAGTGGCAAAGCAGCTCTCTACAAGTGTCTCTAGTCCACTGACGTGCACCAAGGGCTCGATCCCGAAGTACAGAGAGTCCCGAAGCTTGAGGGTGGGAGGAGCACCCCTGTAGGGTTCATCAAAGTCTTTGTCTTTGAAGATCTCCAGGGTGAAGGGAAAGACTCCCTGGTTGCGGCTCATGATTTCCAGGGGAGAGTTCTTGAGGTTGGGCACGTAGCCCTCGGAGATGGTGTAGCGGCGCGGGAACTCGCAGGTCACCGGGATCAGCAGCTTGCTGGTGCGGACAATGATGTCCCCATTGCTCCCTGGGGTCTGCTTGGGCAAGCCAGTCACCAGATTGGTGGCAATGATCTTATCGTTTATCACCTGCAGCAAAGAAAGGGGTTTAAGGGAAAGGGCAGATCACTGACAAAGACCTCCGTGGGTTCTCTTTGTTTGGGATGCTCAGACATGAAGTAGCCACTGAAAGTACAGCTTGTGAATTTACACGCTGCAACCAGAACGATGTTCACCCTCTCCTACCAACTAAGGGCCTCAGTTTGCTGTTGGCTGTGAAGAGCTGCACTCCCTGCAGGAGGCTGAGGAATTGGCTTCCAGTTGCTGCCCGTCTGCTAAGACGAGCTCTCTGTTTCCTGAGCAGTTGCCAGTTCAATCTTTGGAAGAGGAGACCAGAATCTGCCTTAACAGGAGGGTGAAGAGTGACAGCACTTGTGCCTTGTCCCCTGGAATGACAGTGAATCTGCCTCTGTGAAGCACCAGGTGAGCAGAAGGCAATACCCATGCTGACAGACACACCAGCGCAGGGGAGATGGAACAAGCTTTCCCAGGTCTGCTCTGAGACCAGCATAGGAAACTGCTCTGAAGGTACAGCCAAACCAACTGTATTCCCCTAGGAAGCCACAGCCAAGCCCCCAAACCCCTGAGATTCCCAGACAGCAACAGGTGTACGTACATCTACAACAGTCCCGCAGGACTTCAGGGAGAAATGGATGTTGACGTGAGTGCCGTTGGATACACCTTTGCACGAAGTGTTGATGAGGGAAAGGTCCAGGCCTCCAACCAGGTCCTTTGGGATGCTCACCTCGATAGAGCTGGACTTGCACAGCACTGGAACTGCAAGAGAAGTCCCCAGAATAACAGTTTGCACTACAGACCTACCAGAGAGCTGGGGAAGAGCTATACCAATTATTAGTGGGGGAAAAAAGGGGGAATCCTGTGCAGCATATATCATCACTATCTCACCACAGTAACCTAACCTGCCTTGCATTCCTACCTACACAACACAAACCTGAGCTACCACTGCCCCAAATTCTGCAGCCCCATCCATGCCTCAGAAGACAATGAAAACAACAACTGCATTTGCAGCAGAAACTTAGCTGTGCAACATTTCCAGCTTTACTGAATGCTCAGCACAGGTTTGATTAATATCTCTTGCACTCTTATGTCCTGGGAAGAGCCTTTGCTAGATATGGATATCAAATTCACACCACCTCAGGCAAAGCCATTTTTTAAGACCCTTAATCAGATTTTACATCAAACCCAGAACACATCAAAACAGGCAGAATCATTCTATATAGATTCCAAGCAAAAATAGCAGGACCTCAAAATGCCACAGTAATATCTTTATAAGCAGTAAACCCAGCTCTGACAAATAAATCCAATTAGCTCACTTATTCCCACCTCCTTCCAACCTCTGGATTTTAACACAGATCTTCATGTGAGCTTTTTTAAATTAAAATTCCATTACATAAGAAGCAGGAAAACACATAGAGCTTGAACAAAAGGAAAAAAGAAAGAAGAGAGAATAATCTTCAATAAAAAGGTTATTGCTGTATATATATTCCTTGGGAGTACACATGTCTATTCAGTTAAAGTCAGGACAAGCATATTGGTGCATATATTCTGGTCTCTTCTCAAGCAGAAAAAACATAACCCTTGCAGAATTTCCATTTCTCATATTTTAAAATCCCACAACAAAACTTTTTGCAAATATGCCAGCTGCCCAAGCTTTCTGCCAAAATTAATTGCAGCCCCAATCCTTAACATTCATATGACCTGCCTTCCCTTAATTTTGATAGTGAATTATATGATTTAGACTTCTGGATCTTGGATACAAGGCACTCTAGTAAGACATGCCTTTTACTCCCTTAAATAAACTCCCCTGTCCCAGCTAAAGTATTTGTAACAGCTTCTATACCTGCAGGGAGGACTTTTTATTAAAAGTTCATCTTTCCAAGGTGACATGCTAAAATCTATGCAGAGTGCCCACAGCACTATGCTTCCATAGTGACATTGCTGGGCTAGAACAGAAGCTTAAAGAACTACTTAACTTTCCCTCTATCAGCAGCAGAAGGCAGGTGGGAATAATGGAGCGTGTCAGATGGGAAAGCTCAGGAGGAGGCAAAGGGACTTTGAGAACACAGCAAATGCACACAGAGGAACATCCTTTGGGCTCAGTCTGGATTTAGAGCCTCGCTGTCCTAGTGACTCCTTGCTAAACAAGAAAATGCAATGCTCTTATTTTATAAAGAAGAATTTCAGGGCAAGACTGTTCAGATCCCAACTGCAATTCCCTGAAGTTCAGGACTGATTTGGTTCAGGATAGCTCTGTTTCTACATGTCTTTAATTGGCACAAAGAGGGACAAAGAAGACATCTCAATGAGCCCTTTTAATGCTCTGGCACTGCAGAAGCTGTGTGCGCACACAGAAGCAAGAGAAGGAAACCTGCAGGCAGATCCACTGGTGATCAAAGACAACTCATGGCTATCTGGGAAAACGTGCTGGGAAAGTCCTCACACTGACCATCTCAGAGGAACTGGTAATGCAATTCAAACAACCCTAGACATTTGTACAAGGAAGAGTAGCCAGTATTGAGGGCAGTGCTTTGGTTCTACCAATTTATCAGTGGTGCTGCAAGCAGGGAAATGGTGCATCAGTGGGATTTGGCTCTGAGCAGGCCTGGTTCCCCAAGGACAGGGGCAGCTGGAAAGGAGATGGCAAGGTAGAGGTGGCTGTGTGCAGACATGTTGTTCCAGAGTAAGCAATGAGATCCTGACTGTCAGGACTGAGTTGCCCAGCAGAAATGAGTTATTATGATGCCAAGGAACTCACTTTTATTCATAGCCTCAGAGGGCTTCACTCACCTGACCTGCTGTCAGCATCCGTGTCTTGCTGCCAAGACCCTCACCCAGCCTGTGTAGTCAAACTTCTCAATTCTTCACCCTCATACACCAAAGAGCACCTTGGAGTACTGGGAAAGCTTCCTCATTTCCACTTTAAACTCTGCTTTGCATCAACAACTAAGGGCCTCAGTAAGCTTCTGTGGTGAGTCCAATGCTCATTTTGTTGCCTGTTGTTGTTTGGCACCACGTTCCAGCCTCTGGCTCCTTCCTTGGCCTTCCAAAGTGCTGCTACTTGGAGCAGAGGTTATCTTTCTGCACAGACTGCCCAGCAGAACAGGCTCTCTGGGGGAGCCCTGGCCCACTGCTACAAACACGAACAACAATGTTGTACCCTGCTTAGCTACACAAAAAGCTTGAGCAGGGGAGAGGGGAGGAAAAGCATTACACCCCTACACTTCAGAAAGATGTGGGGTACCAGGATGGGCTGCAAAAAATCAAGTATTTTGCTGGCCAGTATCTTTGTGGGAAAACTGTAGCCAAGACTGATTTCTGTGGAAGATTATTAATGTTTGTTCTGAATGTAGAGACAGTGCAGAGGAGGGCAGAGAGGCTGCAGATCCAATTGCTTCAGGCAAATGTGCCTGCCCTGCTCTGCTAATTGAACCAATGTGAACCTGATTAGATCTCATAAAAATGTGTGTGGTACAGCTCCATATCTGCTCAGAACTTCAGACCGCTGCGTGGGGCCATAAATCCAGGAAATGCCAAGGAAAAAGCAATTCCACTTTATGAGATGCTGAGTCCCCAGCCCTGCCCAGCACCCAGCAGTGCTGCTGCTCTCATTAGCAGGAGAAACACTGGCTGAGAAATGCACTCCCACCCTGCTGGGGTTGCCTCAGGGAGCCAGCACTGAAAACCATTGCTCTCTATCCATCCATCCATCCATCAGACCTTCAATCAGCGCTTAGAAATCCCCACCTCCTCCTCCCCCACCAGCACTACTGGATCCCAAGTGTGCAATGCTCATCCTTGGAAGCCCTGCATTTCTAAGAGGCTCATAAAAAGGCAGAAATTCCATCAAGTAGGACCATTCCAACTTCCTCTCTGAGGCATACCTGCCCTATCAGCCACCATGAAGTCTGGACCTGTCCCTCAAGCTGATGTCTGGGCACTCTGTGACACATCAGACTGCAAGAGGTTCTCTGAGCACAACAGGTAACACCAGGCTCCTGGTAGCCTGGACGTATTTGCCAGGGAAATCTTTGCATAAAAGAGGAAACCTGCTTATTGCACACGCATGCCATAGGTGTGAATGAGTCAGCATGAAGCTCTCTGTGTAAAGTTCAGATGGAAGGTTTTCTGAGGATAATGCTGCCCTTGTCTCTGTGAAGAAGCAACAGTCAATTTTCAGATGTATCCTGGGCACTTTTCCAAGGGACAGCAGGAACACTCAATATCAAAGCTAGTGCCATGCTTCAAGACATAGGGAGTGCTTACTGGAATGGCCACCAAGACACTTGGAAAAAACCCATGCCCCTCTAACCCCACTGTTGGAAGGGACTGAACCAATTTAGCTTAAATTTTCAAGTTTGAAGGATGGAAAATGCCAGTTCTAACAGCATCAATTTGTCAGAGGCACACACAGCTGAAGCAGAGCAGTACAGTGGGAGATGTTGAGCAATCTTAATTGTAAGTGAACACAGCCAAAACCATCTGTGATGAAAGAGGCATCCAAGCAGGGCCCTCTGGCTCTTCTGCCTGGTTAAAAGAGAAATGTCTTCAGGCTCTCAGTTTTGGATGTTCTGTCATTAATGGCAAAGCTCCACTAACCAAACTGGAAAGGACAGAGTAAGAGATGACAAAACCAAGGAGAGTTTCTTCAGACAGACCCTTGGAAGACAGAGACAGCCAGGGAGATTTTGCTGACATACCTTGGCAAGTGTGGTTGTCTTCTGACAGAACAAGTCCCCTTGGACATTCACACTGGTAGGTGTCTTCCACTTCAATACAGGTATGGCTGCAGCCTCCGTTGTTGTTGTGACAGCCCTCAATTTCTGTGAGACAAAGGAAAATCAGCATACCCTGAGGGCCCCAATGTACTCCTGGACCAACAAACAGTGTGACCAGCACAGCTCAAAGGCACTAGCATGGTGAGAGCTGCTTTCAAGAAAATGCAGTGGAAACAACTTTTTTAATTCTACAGTTTCCTATGGTTGTCATTTCACCATCAGGTTAAGAAGAAATTCTGAGAAAAAGCTTACCAAATTAAATCATATGCTAGTAATTGGCATACTGAATAGGCACTCTGCAGCTTAGCACTTTAAAAATCACAGAATGGCCTGGATTGGAAGGGACCTTAAAGTCCATCTCAGTCCAACCCTCTGCCATGGACAGGGACACCTCCCACTATCCCAGGTTGCTCTGAGCCCCGTCCAGCCTGGCCTTGGACACTGCCAGGGGTTGGGCAGCCACAGCTTCTCTGGGCAACCTGTGCCAGGGCGTCCCCACTCTCACAGGGTATTTTGTTCCAATATCTAATCTAAACCTAGTCTCTGTCAGCTTAAAACCATTCCCCCTTGTCCCATCTCTACATGTCCTTGTAGTTCGTCTCTCCTGAGAAACTCTCTCAAACTAAATTTTTATGACGTTTCTTACTTCAAAAAGGTGGGAGGAAAATCCTCTTAAAACTTCTACCACACTCCCTCCCTTCACCACCACCAGAATTAAAGCCCTGAGCTTTGCAGGGGAGCTGCCCTGGGGAGAACAGCCCTGCAGGTAGCCAGCTCCTATTTCCAGCAGGGAACACAGAGAGAAGATGATGTGGCTCATTCCTCATGGGTTTCCCAGCTGTGAGGGAAGTGGGAGTACCAG
This sequence comes from Serilophus lunatus, assembly GCA_013399895.1. Classification (NCBI taxonomy): domain Eukaryota; kingdom Metazoa; phylum Chordata; class Aves; order Passeriformes; family Eurylaimidae; genus Serilophus; species Serilophus lunatus. The sequence continues at coordinate 249,575 of VXBA01004876.1, read as the reverse complement.
ATTCCTTCAACCCCTCTGTAGGGTGAGGAAAAAACTTGTAGGAGTTTGTTTAGCAGGAATTTTGCTGGTTTGTGAGTTTTAGGCTTTGGGATTGGTTCAGAGACAGAATGACAAAAGTTCAGGGTGTAAGGTTGATTCCCCTCCTAATTTTCCCCTGTTCTGAAGTGCAGAAGAGATAGGGCAGCACAGCTAATTGGAGGATTTGTCACGTATTACATCTTTGCTTTTCAGGTGAGGCAACTCTCCGAGGACCTGAGTTTTCATGTAAAACATACTCCTAGCCATTGCAGCTGCAGAAAAGAGCCTGAAAGGTCATCCAGATACACTCTGAAGATCTGAAAATCTAAGGAAACAAAGCTATTTCCAGATCTTGTTGGCTTCCTATGATAAAGAATATAGCAGAAGATGACTTTTTTTCAATAACCTTCACTGCTCGATTTTTTTTAACCCTTTGGTATGAGTATGCTAGAGGAGTCCTACTGTTCTCAGCAAAACTATAGTACATATGAGCTAAACAAACCATAAATACAAAATATTTCTCCCCAAGACTGCCATCAGAAATGACTGTGTGGTTTTCACTGAAATGCACAGAAAAGAATGGAAATCACATACTCAATCCTGTACAATGCATGAAAAACAACAGCCTGAACACTTCACATGAGTCAAAGTAATGGGTAAAGCATCCTAATGGAAATCTTGAGATACTTTTAACCCTACTCAGTCTCACCAGCTCATGTAATCAAACAATCTCTTGTGTTTATTCTTTTTAGCGACAGCTGTGATGCGGTGGCTCACAAGTAAATCACATCCTCTAATAGCTCACAAAGCTGAGGGCACATCTTTAGAAATAAAACTCACTAACAAGACTGTAAAAATCCCCAGCAGCAGTGTTAAACTCATGAGAAGCCCCATCCTTCTTACAGAAGGGGAAATTAAAAGATATATCAAAGGCCCTAAAAGTCAACATTGGGAACAGCAGAAACAAACGAGTTTCCAAACACACTTTTCCAGCCCTGTCAGAGGAGTGCAGAGCTCAGGAATAAAAATTGCACAGCTGACACCCCACCAGCTCAGTGCTGGATGTGGAAGGGACAAAGCCCACAGACCATTGTTTACCCCACACAAGTTGAGAAGTACTTAAGGAACTCCGAGCACAGCATTTCCCAGGGAAGTGTCACTGCCTGGATGACAGAGCTCAGAGAGCAGATTTAGCTCTTTTGGGTAGCTGAAAAGGGACGCACATCTGCAGCTGTTTTTCTTGTCTGAGGCCCCACAGTATCTGTGAACAGATCATACAGCAGCTTTGCCTGTGAGGGGGCACAGCTCACCACAGAAAACATCAGGCACAACTCTATTTTTGCTGTGTTTGCCTATTCCCGCTCGAAAATGTTTGTACGTTGTTAGTAACAAGAGATCAAACCTACCCTTTGGTCTTTAAGCCACCAGTCTAAACTCATCAAGGGTTCCCAACCTGGCTGTGCCACCCTGGGAAAGAACTATAGCAGCTGCAGACAGCAGAGCCCACAGCTAACTACTCACAGTCATCAAACAGCCAAAAGACAGCCCAAATCTAGTTTTTGTTCACACAGTGGCACCCCTCTCCTCAGCCTCTGCCCTGGGAGGCTAAAGTGATCCTCATGCTCTGGTCTAATGTTGTGACATTGCCTCATAACTAACCTTAGCTGCCAAAACCCAGCGATGCTAAATCTGCCCCCGCACAGCTACCACACAAACCTCCAGGGCCAAATCCCAGCAACTCCACCAATAACTAGTTCTGTGTGGACAACCAATCTTTCAGATCCACTGCTGCCTTTCCCCCACGGAGATAAATACAAGTGAATCCTAACAGAAAGGAATGAGGGAGGGAGAACAGCGAGGAGACTTCTCTCTCCTCGCTTAGAAGGATATTTTAGTAACAACCCCCCTGGCAGGCACAGTGGTGATATGAGTGACATTTAATCCCAGCTGCAAGGAGCTGAGACAGTGCTGCAAGGGAAAGGGGGTGATTTATGTTGGTTCCAGCAGCCTGTGGTAGCTGAAGCCTCACCTTCACAGGTTTTCCCATCGCTTCCCAGCGTGCGCCCAACCCCGCACTCGCAGCGGTAGGAGTTCTTCAGGTTCACACAGAATTCACTGCAGTCTCCGTTGTTCTGCTCACACTCATTTTCATCTGAAATAAAACCCAAACCCGCTGTCAGAACGTGCTCCCAGTAAACACACAGGGCTGTTACACGGGAGCACTGGTCTGACTGGTTTTCCTGGACGCCTGGCCCGGATCAGGGCAACAGAGATCACAGAATATCCTGAGCTGGAAGGGATTCACAAGGACCACTGAGTCTCACTCCTTGCGTTGCACAAGACACCCTAACAATCCCACCACATGCCAGAGAGAGTTGCCCAAACATTTCTTGAACTCTGAAATGTAATGAGTAATCCCACTGACAGTTGCTTTTGAATCTCCTGGTAAAGCTCAATAAACTCCTAATTCTATTTTAAAGGCTAAAGTTCTTCTCTGTCTGTATGTCCTTTTTCCTTATTTTTTTTTGAAAGCTACTTTTTCTCTGAGATTCTCATTCTTCAACCTGATTTCATCTGTGTGTGCAAGAAGTGAATCAATCAGAGGAAGGGCCAGACAGTGCTATTGCTGAGCCACAAAACCAACCATTTCTCTAAAGCAGACCAGAATGCTGAGGTTATCAATCAAGGTTCACATGGGGTTTCATCAAAACAGCTTAGAAGTTGGTACTTACTAAGTGTCAGAGGCTTAAAAGAAAAAAGACAAGATACCATTTTAAGAGACAAGGTCACAGGTGATATTTCTTAGGTATCAGTGGTCCCACACACTCACAGTACCCACAGCTTGCAGCTGGTGGTGGTGTCTCCTTCCACAAGTGATGTGAATTCAATATTTTTAGCCAAAGAATTGGCTGGTACCCTGCTTTGGGAGGCAGGAAGAGTGCCCAGGAGACACACACAGACACTCTGCTTTTCACACATGTGACAGGCTCCACACTTTCCCTTCTAAAAATAAAACTAAAGCTGCTTAAAAACAGAAGGTGAAGAGTGAAAGGGCTACTGGCAAAGGCAGCAAAGAGATGCTGTTAGGAACATCTTTGCTTGATCAAACAGAGATGTCTTGGTCAAGGTACCCAATTCCCCTCATTGGTCCTTCTAGTTCTACAACACACAGATCTGTCCCTGCTCTTGCACACCAGTGACAACCAGCATTTCTGGGACACTCCTGGTTGTCCTGAGACTGGACTGGGAAAGCACTGAGCTGATTTTACCCATGGCTTAGTAGAACACGGATCCAGGTATTCAAGAGGTCAAAGGCAATGCACTGAGCTGTGTGACAGGAAGTCTAAGACCTCACCTAACCCCTAAGTAAGTTGGCAAATGAAAATGTAACTTGGGATCAGCAGTTCTACTACTCTGGGATTCAAAGCATGTAATGTACTGAGGAGAAGCACAGGAAGGTTCCCAGAGCTGCTTAGCATTCATGGAATGGTTTGGTTTGGAAGAGTCCACTAAAGCTCATCTCAATTCCACCCCCCTGCCATGGGGCAGGGACACCTTCCACCATCCCAGGTTGCTCCAAGCCCTGTCCTGCCTGGCCTTGAACACTGCCAGGGATGGGGCAGCCACAGCTTCTCTGCTGCATTGCTGCAGCATCTTCAACCCCACTTTTAGGAGGAGCTGGGAAAAGAAGCATATTCTCCATTTAGGAAAAGCTAATAGGGGTTTATTTGGTTTCTCTGGAAGACTGTCACAGTCGCTCTCAGAGATGTGATTGCGCAATTACTCAGTGCAACAGAAAGTCATTAGAGAGATGAGTGAGCCACCCAAGAGAGGCTGCGGGCTGGTGAACCGGTGTGATCATGACAGCTGAGGTGTTGTGCCATCTGGGAATCACAGGAGAAGCAGCCGTGCAGAAATCCTTCCTGGCATGGCTGTGGGGGGGGGGTGAAGGCAGCTCCAGCACACACAGACAGGCTCAGGAGTCCTCAGTGCCTCCCTGCTGCAGGAAATCCTTTCCTCTGAGCCTGCCACATATTTATTGAGTGCTGGTGCTTGTCAAGGGCACTTCTGTGACAGGAAGTCTTGCACAGAAGCAGCCAATAAATGCTTTTAATTATCTGAAAGAGCTAAGTCAGCCACTTGGCTGCAAAGGTTTGGAGCTGCTTAAGCAAAACCCTTCCATAGCATCAATGTGAGCAAGACTAACTCTGCAGCAGGACCAGGCTGCTCTCTCCATGCATTGGAATGACTGTGGCCCCTACCCTGATGCCCAGAGGCAGGAGCATGAAGAAAGAAACCACCCACGCCTGCTTTGTCAGCTGTAGTCCATATGAAGAGACTGATCTGCCACACAGCCTCCTGGACTCTGCTTTCAGCTTCACCACCAAATCAAGCCACAAGGACAAAGATGAGATCCTATCTCCCTTGAACACTGGCACCCCTTCCTGTCTCCGCTTTATCTCTTCCTCTCCATAGGTATGGCTCTGCAGCTCCCCAGCAGCCACCCCTTCCCAGCCTCATGCTTTGCCCCACAGACCATCTTCTCCCTGACCTTGCAGGTCCAGGTGCTCTCCTGGACTCACACATGCACAGCCACAGCCATCCTCTCCTCAGAGGGCCATGGAGGCTCCCTCAAAAAATCCCAAAGCCCATGTTCCCCACTCTGCTCTCATGGCCCTCCATTTCCCTCCTTGTCATGCTAATCTCTGCCATCAAGTGCCAGCTCTCTGAACACTCCCTTGTCACGCTAAAACCACTACAGTTGTACAGGGACTTACAGTCCCCTTTAGCTCTTGTCAAACCCGTGGACAATGTCCCAAAAGGGTAGGAAAGTATGGTGAAGCTTAGTGTGCAGCCCTACACAGGCCAGCAAAACTCTTGTGGAGGAAAGAGACATTCAACAGGGTGTGTGAGGGGAAATAGCTAATGACAGACTGCACAGCATTTTCTGAATACCACAGTGAGACTGCACCATGATCTTGAAAAGAGATTCTGCTACTGACAGTGCAGCTGCTGCCTTCAGAAAGCAAATCTAGTCTCTGTACACACGGAGCTTCAGAGCCACCAGAACGGATTCACTCACGGGACGTTGCATCTTGGAACCATTTACAGAATCAAAGACCTGTTCTAGGCAAAAAAGGACAAAACTCTTCTCAGAATACTTCTTGTTTTGTATTGCTTTTATAAGGCAGGGGACTGAGACATGAGCAATGAAATAAAAGGAAAGAAAGCATTGGTAGTTGGCACAGGTTACTTCCACCCTTACCAAGGCATGTCTGTCCATCAGGTCCTAGTGTTGTTCCCAGGGAACACGTGCAGTCACTGGTGTCCAGGCAGGGGCCCTGGCAATCCACCACATCGCAGATGTCATAAAAATCTAGGGCATAACAAGAACGTTGTCAGCACAAATTGCTGAGCGTGCAACCAAAATACCATATTTGTCCCGTCAGCTTCCCACCCTGTGAGTGCTCCATCCGCTACAGCCTTGGCCCACGTTAGGAAAGATGAAGCACCGGGGCTGCTGGGAAACAATCTACTTTAATTACTGCAAATCAGAGATGCAAATTTTGACTTTGGCAGTGCACCAAAACAAACCACAGCACCCGCAGAGGGCACTAAATCACCGCGGCCAGGCCAGCTACAGACAATTTCCACCAGCAGCGCAAAGCGGGTGGAACCGCCTCATCAATCCCACGCGGACACACCAACTCTTGCACCTGACAGGCTTCTGTGGGGATGCCTACCACCTCTCCTGCCTCCTAGGCAGCAAAGCGGGCTTGGCAAAGCCACCAGAGCGGTTACTCACGGCCACAGTAGGCGTGGAAACAAACGCTGGGCTTGGTGAGGTGGTACACGTAGTAGCCGCCCGGGCAGGCCTTGACGTCGATGGTGGTGTTCCAGAGGCAGCAGTTGCCGTTGAAGCTGGCGCAGGCCTGGCGCGGCACGATGCCGTCCGCCTCGCGGGGGTGGCTGCCGTTCATCCAGATGGGGGCGTGGGTGCCGCAGTGGTTCTCTGGGATGCAGAAGGTGGGCATGGCGTCGCCGGCCATGCCCGTGAAGCGGTACCACTCCCCGTCGATCTGGCTGTCGCAGGTCGGCTGCCCGTGGGACCCGTTGATGTGGTGATCCGTGTTCCTCCAGGGCTCGTTCAGGCTGATGTAGGCGGAGCAGGGGTCCAGGGCTGAGAGACAGAAAGAACAGCTGGTAGGTATCAAATCGAGTTGTTGACTGGTAATCGTGAAGAATGGAAAATCATTTGTCTATCCCCTGACTTAATAGAATCGCTGTGTTAGAGAGCCCCATGGAGAAACAGCGGTACCAGTAAAATGATTATCTTGTGGAGGATTCTGACAGCTTGTCTTAAGGGTTTTGGAAGAACGAGTAAATTAACAGAACTCTTACAACATTGTGCAACAGCCTGACTTGCTGTTTAGCTGATGGGAGGAAAATAAAGGTATAAGCAAATCTGAGATCCAAGTAGTGATTTAGCCATAGGAAATACATCCTGGAGCACTGGCTCTAGCCTAGCACATCCACCCTTTGTTCAGGTACTAACTGAACACCTGCAAGCACCTCCTGAAGTCACACTAGTAGCTCTCCCACATGCCTTGGAGCACAGGAATATACTTCAAACAGGTTATGCAATCTCCCTCAAAACCTATCCCCCCTCGGTGTCAGGTCTCGTAGTTGAGTTGCCATAGCTTTTAATTTATTACGTTAAAATCTAGAGGGCACAAAGGTCCTTCTAGGGAGCAAAGCATTCAACTCTTGCTCCTCATGAGCCCAAAAACCCTCCTGATCTGGACAGGAGACCAGCTGTTTGTGAGTGAAGGAAGAGTTTCTGAGGGCAAGACACAAAGCACATGGACCTCATGGTTACATGCATGTTTGCTCACACGGTGCTCAAGGAGTGTGTCCCTTTTTAGAGGCCTTTCTGAAACTTTTCCAAACATTTAAAACATAAAACTATCATAAGGAGAACAGAAAAGAATTTAAATGCTTGTTACATTTTCAGTCTTCTCCTAATTTACCCTGATTTGGCAGCTTCCTCACTGAAAGTCCAGAGATTCCACCTTCCCTTACATTTAATACCTGATTAAGCACTACTTACCCATGACAGGCTACTCCCTATTAAGCAAAATGAGTTGTAATACTGTCCTGAGTAAGGAAAATTGATTACCATTTCCTAAAATTAGGCTAATAAAACCAATCATTCTGATTAAACATGTCTCAGACTGGAATAGCCCCTAATTTCCACAGCGTATTTCTTTTTAGGTTCTAAAACTGTCTTATTAACAATACGGCAATGCAATTTGGGTGGGGGGAGGCATGTTATACCCTATTAGAATGCTCTGGACACAAAACTTCCTGGTTGATTATTTTGATTTGCTCCACTGAATTTAAAGTGGGAACTACCAGTGCTTCAGAGAATGGACTTCAACTAACCCTTATTTAGCTGCATCCTCTGTAAATATCTGTCCCACTTACGTGGAATCCTGTAAAAACATCTCACAAATTTAACATCTCTCTTGGTGAGCCCCCTTACACCTTCCTGAGCCACAGATATGTCTTGTTTGGCCTCAAATCCAGCACAAAAAGCAGGAGCAGCTGCAACAGTCAGGAGTGTTGCAGAGCCACACACTGACACAGGGATCACGGGTCTGGGTTAGGAAGGGAATCTCCAGTGCCACAATTCAAAGGTATGCAGAGGAGCTGATTCACTGCCACCACAAACAGCCCAGTACTCCTGAGAAGCAGAGAGGGGAATGCAGCAGGGAATCTTTGATGAGATTCACCAAGTAATCCTCCCTGAGCTCTCCATTTCACCCACCTCTCCCTGCCTGCCCCTGCCCACAGACAGCAGCAGTACTGGAAATCCCATCCTCTAAAAGCTTGCTTGACTTCTCCCAAAAGGAAAAGATGTGTCCTGAACAGAACTTCCCCTGGGCTTCTCTCAGTATAACTCCCTTGGTTTCCAAGGTGTGGCCTTAGGGTGAGTCACTGACTAAGACTAAAAGCTTTCCATGTTGTTAAAAGCCAAACGAGGTGAAGCGGGAATGCCCTGTCAGCTTCCCAGATGGGCAGCACTAAAAATACACACTCTCTCATTAGCTTTCATGTAATTAACGTTATGAAATATCCTTTGTAGACAGCCTCTGGAAACACTCATCTAGGGAGATCATGTTGACTACTGAATATTCAGAAGATAATTTATAAGACAAAATTTACTGAGAGGAACATGCAGCAGCTCAGAGGGAGCTGGGAGAAGGCACGTCAGGGGAATAAGGTAGCACTGCCTCACATCTTTCATTCCTCTGAGAGCTTCTGGCAGGAGCAAGGGGGAGGCAAGCAAGCAGAAAAAGCAGACAGTGCTCTCTGGAATATTGCAGATCCTCACGGCCACCTTCGGACTGCCAGCACTGCCCCACGCCAACCTCCCTGCAGACACCAAGCAGCCCTTGGCAGCACAGACTACTGAACACTAACTGGAGTTTTTAAGAAAAGAAACTCCACAAAAATAGGGAAGCAACTGATCAGCTTCTCGTTTCTTCTCCCCAAACAACAAAAGCCTGGGGGTTTTCCACAAGATGTATAACAGTCTCCACCTCCCTCTGTTTTTCATTTTTCTTGGCTCAATTTTTTTTCCTCCCCAACACTCCTTGCGTGGCCTGAGCAATTCAGCCTGACAAGCACTGGCTATGAAGCAAAGCTTTTCCATTTGTAATCTTGATGAGATCATTAATTCTCTAGCTGACATGGCAGCATATATACTGGGTGACAAATCAAGCTCCAGCAAGCTTTTGTAAACCCACCGTTCTTCAGATTAATCCTGTATGTGTTGTATAACTGGAGGTCTTTGCTCCAGCACAACTAAGCAATAAAGTGAGCAGCACTGCATTATGACACTAAATTCAGCTGAGATTTTTCAAAGCAGCAGGTGAAAAGGTAGCATAATGTCTACTCATGGTCTGTCCTTCAGAGAGGAAAAATCCCACAGAGCCTTGGTAGGAGAGATTCTCCCAATACAGGAGAATTCACTCTCTGTGACAGAAAAATCTTTCCAACTAGAAAGAATTTTACATCACCTTCAAAAAGAAAATATATTTCTCCCGTCTTTCAGTCTTTCACTTAAGAATGCCAAAGCTCAGCACAAACCTTAAAAATGGCAAACAGAAATAAGGCAATGCCTCTTTACTCACCCATCGAGGACACTGGCTGGAGCTGGATGACAAAGCAGATAAACAAGTATTGGAACATCCCACTCAGCCAAGGAACAGTCACCACTCAAGGAACAGAGGCTTGAAAGCCTCTCACACGCTATAGCTCTCGCAGCCTTCCTTTCAGTGGAGCTTCTGACTCCAAGCTTCCAGAAAAGCAAGTGTGATCTCCCTCCTGGAAGTTTATCAGAGGAAGAAGCCAAAGGGATGTGGGGTACAGCTCCAGCCTTGACCTCCCCAGAGCAGCTCTGCCCCTTATTGACAGCAGAGATGTACTTACTGATCAATCTTGTGTTTTGGACTCGACTCGCCATTGTTTTCTGCCCTGAGTGCCCCACAGTGACACCTCCACTATCTCATCCGGAGAGGAGTTCCAACCAGGGACACCCGGACATCCCGAAGGGATGGAAAAGAAGAACAGATAGGTGCTTGTTATCTCTGCTCCTTCCACAAGTCGTACGACTCCACGGCTCCCCACAGGCAGAAAACACCGGCTGGAGAGCCTCAACTGCAGGAAATAGTGGCCAAAGGAGGAGGACTGATCCTTCTAGCAGAGATTGCAGAGGAGTGCTTGGAGCAGAGCTACAATGGGAGCATCAGTCAAAGGAAAGACTGGTGTCCCACAGGGAAATAAGCTGTTCCTATGCTACACAAAGGCCCTTTCCACTCCTGGTCGCACAACCTGACGATTACAGTGAGATTATCAAACAAGGCAAGTAAAGGCCCTGTTCTGCAGCTCTTACAAGCTCTTATCCTTAAAAAACAAAGTCAAACCAACAATCAAGAAACCCAATGTTACAGAATTAACTTCCATGCCAAAGTAAGGCACTGAGAGCCTCTGTCTATCAGTTCAAGCCAAAGTAGGCCGAGTTCCAGGTGATAACCATGAGCTCTAGAGGCAGCACCTTGAAATCTGTTCTGCTGACATGAACCCAGCACTATGACTGGCAGTGGATACCAAGGACAACATGAACAAGTGGAAAAGGATCTTCCCTCTCATCCCACCAGCTCTGACTGTAAGAGCTGTCCACCAGCAATGAGTGTAGCAAAGCCTACAGTGATGACACAATAAGGCATCTCCCCATTCCCCTTGCATCCTGCATTTCTACAGCAGCCTGGTGTGAGGAATTACATCAAGGTTGATGTGCTAGCTTCAAATCACACTGTTTTCACGTTGAGTTTGCACAAGACAAGGAGTTTGGTGTTTCTGCTTTGTAGGGATTGTACACTACAGAAAGTTCCCAATGGCCTCTCCCTGTCTGGATGTGTCCCTGGCAGTAAAGTGCAAGAGGCTGCTCTGCTCCACCCCAGCACAGGAGGCTTTTTCCAGTGGTGAATGACTCTAAGGAACAACAAAAACCCCAAAATAAATTACTGTCACTGCTCCCACCACAAAAAAAAATAAATCCTTGTGGCTCTATTGTGCTGACAGCTGTGCAGTACCAGAAAAGTTTTTCCAACAACAGGAAAGGAGAACAGATTCACTACACAAAGCTATCAAGGCAGATAACCCTCAAACAGTGATCACGTGAATTCCCAGAAGAAGGAACTAAAATTGAATGGAGAATAATACAACAGGCCACAGGAATTTTTATTTTGCCATTTTCACATTTATGACCCTAGGTAAATAAAAGTGACAAGCCTGAATGGAATGTTCTGTTTGTGTCATAAGTGTGTACAGCTCTCTGAACCATTTCATTTACCAGCTGCTGTTGTTTTGTAGGTGGTATATGAGCCTGACACAATCATGTTTTGACAGGTACATGGAAGTGACTGACAGCTGACAATTAACACAGGGAAACAAACTCCAGTATTGCAATTTTGAGCCTCAAAAGTGTCACCAACAAGTCCTGTCAAGCTCTCCAAAATGGATTAAAGCAGGAGATGCCCCAGCATTCCCAGAAATTACACTATCCCAAATCACCATAACACCTAGCTCACAGAAACTGTCTCGAGGTGAAGAAGACTGGAGAAGACATTTTTGGGAAGAAGGCCAGAGGCACCCCTTCCCTGAGCACTTTCTGTTTGCTTTGCAAGTTAATTTTGGTGACAAACATTGCTCCAGTTCCTCCAAAAACCAACAATAACCCATACGTTAGAGTGGGCCACTAAAAATCTGTGCCTCAGGGAGCTGTCTGTAGTAGTTATTCCTGAGAGGAGAAAGGGGGAAAAAAGTCCCCCAAAACCTTCCTACCAGGAGATGCTCTAGGAGAGAGGATACAATTCCAGTGGGATGCTGTAGGGCCTGCACTTTTCAGGAAAATCTGTTCTTCCTGACCTTCACTTTCACACCCCAAAGAAGGAAGAGTCCAACATCCCCAAAAGAATCAGGATAAAGCTAGGACTTCTTAAAACTAGTCATCAATACTGTTTAAAAGATACAAAGGCAAAAGGCAATAATGAAGTAGAGGGTGGGGATTTTGTTTTGGTACCCAAGAGGGATCTTCTAAACCTGCTGCAAAGCCTGGGATGTCTGTTCTCAGAGCTCGTTTTGCACATGGTAGCCACATTTCTTGCCCCTCTCAGAGATCCTCACACAAGGAACTCAAATTCTTCAAAGCATTGCCTGGGCTGGAAAGCCTTGTGCTGCTCGTTGTGGACTGATGAACAAAGATGCTTAGGGGTTTGCTGAAGCTGATCTTGGCTTTGCCAGAGTCACCTCTCCAGACACACCAATGCTTGGTGAAGGGGGGAGGTGTGTGAAGCCCAGCTGTGGGTGCAGGAGCCTGCAGCCTGTCCAGAAGGAGCAGGAGGAAGAGCTAATCAGCATCTTCCTGCTGCCAAGAGAGAGGAGGACCCAGCAGACATGCCTGCGACTGATTTGAGGATGTGTGCTCACAGTAAGCCCTGACAGGCCACCAAGATGGATTGCACCAAAGTCAAGGGCTCAGATAGGCCTTGTTGCTGTAAACAGTTTGTCCCAGGACATGGGCCCAAAGGCTGTGGAGACCAGGGAGTGAACGCAAGTTTAGGGAAGGGTGAGCAAACTCATCGCAAGTAAAACATCAAGAATACACTAAAATAAGGCAAGTGCATCACTCCTAGTCAAGAGTAACAGTTCTTTCCTTTCCCTTAGTGGAGCCCCGTGATGCAGAGTTTGAGAGTTTTTGAGAGTGGATTTTTCTACAGGTCCTACAGAACTCTCTATTTCCCCCAGTCTTCAATTTTCAGATGGAGGAATTAGGGCACAGAGAGCACACCAACAACTGCAAACTAGTTAGGGGCAGAAACAGGAGGACTCATTTTTTAAAAGCTCACAGAGCCACAACATAAGACCAGCTCCTTCCATACTTCAGGGCTTAAGTACACTGCAAGTGTAATTTCCATTCCTGTATTCTGCTTTTCACCCCTTTAATGTCATTATACAAATAAACCTGATTTATTTATTCTTTAAAAGAAAATAATTAGAATTTCTTGGGATAGGTAGAAGAATACCTAGGATATAAAAATCTCCTTCCTGTGTGAAAATGAAGTCATTCAATGTGGCAGAGAGGAAAGCAGCTTGCATTTACAACTCCACATACAAAAGAAGAGGATATCAAAGAAATTGGTCCACTGGCTCAAAGACAGGGCAGTTTGGCCAGCTTCACTTGACTGGCACAGTGCCAAGGTCTGACAGCCAAGAGCAGCTACAGAGCATCATGTAAACTCTTCTGGAGCCAACACAGAAGTGTAAGAACTTGCAGAAAGGTGATCATCATTGCTGCCTGCCAGGCAGGAAGGGTTGCAGGGAAAAAGAAAAAAAGGTTTCTTATCTGCTCTTCTGGGAAAAGAAGCCATGAACACCTTCCCTGGAGGGGCTTGAGCTAAAGCCTTGCAGGTATGGAAAGGAACCCAATACAGTTCTCCAGACAACTTAGAAGGGGTTGCGTATTATTTCAAAATCTCCTCACAAAAGAATAACAAACTGGTAGAAGAAGCAGCACCTGAACACTGCAATGCACAGGGGCTGAAGAATGCAGTGGTACATTAAGATTCAGGCAGCACTACCTGTTCTTAAAGCGCTGCCAGGGGGACAGAACCCTATTACTTGTCTGGCTGTGAGGTGGGAAATAGCTGCTGCAAGAGACTGTGTTGATGCAGAGATTTATCAGTGTGGATCAGGAGAGCAAACAAACATTGCCCTTCCCTTCAGTGTTGGCATTCCAAGGCACTGAGTTAGGAGTGTGAGGCTTGTGGTATGTCATCCTCTCCTGTCATGCGTGCACTGGGACAACAAAATAAATTTTTCAGGAATATGGACTAATGAGATCCACTGCACAGCCCAGATTTCAGGGGACTCTTGTCTTGCTTTCTTTTCCCACATTATCTCTGTAACAACATAAAACTTGTACAGGAACAATTTTGTCACAGCACCTTCTTGCTTTCAAACTTGAGATTGTGGTGCCAGATGTCATGAAGTCTCCTGTTACTCTGAATGATGAAATGGGTGACTTCTTATGCAACTGAGCCAAGCAATTTCTATAAGGATGGTAGCAGTTCATCTGAACACAGCAGGGGACTAAGGGCTGCTTGGAGGAAGACGGTCTGGCAGCTGTTATTAAACGTGGGTAAAAACTTAAGAGCTTCCCAGCTTTAAAAAACACAAGATGTGGCTCTTTCAAAAACTGGTCAGTCAGAGATGTCAATTTTTTTTATCAACAGTCAATGGTCATGATAGAAACCTTCTGCACCAAATGTCTCATCCTGACAACACAAAGTTAGGACAAAGTACTGTCTGCTGATTCCCAAAGCTAATGAGCAGCAAATCATACGTGACAAATCAGTCCATTCAAGGGCCCACAAAGGAAGGAACAGAAGCTTACAACTTCAGTTTTCCTCTGGAACAGCAACATAGAAATACTGTGACACCACTTGGCTGACACTTTTTAGACTACTGGGCATTACCCTACCCATGTATATTTGTATCCTGCTACTATGCTGGCCAAACAAAGGCACATCTTGGTTAGACCAAGAATCTCTACCTCTACCTCACCACCTCAACTGCTCCCGAGATCCCTGTGTTAGGCAGCCAGGCAAGGCAGCAAGATCTCCATCCAGGCTTCTTCAGCAAAGCTATTATCTGCATCACCATGGCCTCAGTGAGGTAAGGTCAAGAAGGAAACACCTAAACAAAAAGAAATGAAGGAAACTCAGGAGAGCTGCCACACAGGGAATATTCTCTTCTCAGCTGGGGAAAATAACGTTATTCAAGAGCGCCGGTTCAAAAATTGAATAGTTATTTATTGTTCCAGAAGTACATTGCTCTTTTATACATATTTCATAAATGATACAGGATTTTACACATGTTCAGTGTTTTTTGTTGTTTTTTTTTCCTTAAAGAAGGACTGTTCTCCATGCTCCCTCCCTCATCCCAAACACACACCAAGGATTCAGCTACAGGATTGTGTTCATTTTTTTTCCCTTTAAAACTCATCACACAAACAGGATAAAACAGATAAAAAATAATCACACGATGTAATTAAATGGAAAGACAGAGGGAAAAGGGAAGGGGGGGGGGGGAACAAAACTACAAACATGCACCCATTCAGTCCAACATGCCATTGAGTGAGACGAGGCAGCAATCCCAACTGTGTTTCCACATCTGCAAGGCACCAGGCATCTAGTTAATACAGAATTATTTTCTTTCCTATTTTTTTTTAAACATGGTTCTCCAAAAGAACAGAAGCCTCCTTCCATGATACAGTGAGGAGTAGTAGTGAGACACTCAAAAAAGCAGCCAGTCTTCCTGTATATAAAGCTTAGTGTCCTTCTCCCACCTTCATCCTGTCTCCACAGCATTTATCAGCAGGATGCTAAACCAGACTGACCTGCTTTGAATGAAGAGATGTTTTATCTGCTTAGAAACCAGCCAGCCTTGGCTAAGAGAGAGGGCCATGAGTTGACCTTCCTTCCCCTACTTCTTTTTAGCTAAGAACATGAGATGTCATTAGCCACTCCTAAGAAATTCTGACCTGTGGACACAAAGTTCATTTAAAGCTACTTAGACAGGGGAAAGTGCTAGAGAATCAAAGTTCCGTGTCTCGCACTGCAAGAGCCCCAGGCTCTCAAAAAACCTCTGGGCCAGGAAAATGCTTTGACCATATATGAAACCTTTTATCCCATTGCACAAGCAGTCAAATATCCAGTTTCATTATTCCATGTTCCAAAACTGTTTGTTTAAAAGCAGGAGTCATGATTCTGCAACAGTTTTGTAATCCTTTAAGCCTTCATAATTTCATAGTCCAGGTGGCTATCAGATTAGGGAGAGGGGAACCTCTCTCCCTTAAGACTGAATATAAAAAAACCTCTCATGCAATGCTGCCATGGATTTCTAGGAGGAGCTCAGGGGCATTGGGACACAAAGTTTATATAGTTATTACGGAATAACCCAAAATATCAATTATCAAATGTCCAGAAAAAACTCATTCCTTCTCTCATTTGGCTACAACCAGTCTGTGCTACAAATAAGCAAAGGAGGAAGTCAGTGGAGCACAGGGGGTGGGCTGGGAAGGGGAAGCTCACGGTTTTCCAGTAGAAAGCAGTCTTGTAGTAACTTTATAAAAGAGACCAGGTCTGACCAGAAGTGTGCGTGTTAATGGCGGTGGAGTGCAAGTTCTGATCACCAGCCAGAGCTCCAGGTGGCTTGGATTCTTTGTTCTTTTGTTTTTGTTTTCTCCTTTTGTATTTTTTGAGAGAGAAAACAGAGATTGGAATCAGGTAAAGGAAAATTTAAAAAGCTAAGCAGGCTGCTGGTGTCTCATCACGAGGCAGGCCCTGCAAAGCTGGAAGAAGACACCCCTACACCCCAGCATTACATTCTTTTCATGAACACCCCCCAATCCTGTATTGGTACATAATTACCATTCAGACAGTTTTTAAAATGTGACTATTTGCCAAGCCCTTTTCAGTACTAACATTCCACATTGTCCCATCTTCAGATTAAAGAGATTCCCCCCCTTACAGTCCTTTGTCTTGATTAAAGGTAAAAACCCTCCACCCCCCAACACCACCTCCAAGCTTCCACCTGCAATGCTTTAATTAAAAAAGGCAAGAGCTATGAACAGGTTTTTTGCTGGGGTTCAGAGCTTCTTTGCTGATCAGTCCTTTCCAGAAATTTGCTGGATGGGCAGATGAACCTGCAGTGGGTCTCGAAGCCTCTTAAGGTCCAATTCTGCCTAAAAGGAAAAGACACATTATAAAGCACAAGCTCCCAATACACCCTTCCCTCATATCATTTTCCTTTACAGAACAGAAAGCTTCTCCTTATTTCCTTGTTTTTCCTGTCCAGAAGGGAAGTTCTTAAAGAGTAAAACCACGTCCTAGGCTGATATCTGGGAAAGCCATTCTCAGCTGTACTTCTCGAGCCAGTATTTTTGCACCAGCACGTAAGCCCTGACTGGACAGAAGTACATTTAACTGTGGTGGATTGACTGGGGCCAGCTGNATATGGCATGAGAAAACCCAGAAAGACCTCTGGATTTTTCCTCATGCAGTTCCATCTCCAAGGCAAGGGAAGAACTCATCTTGCCTTGGATATTCTATGCTGTCATTTCCAGAGCCTAGGAATAAAGGATGATACAGAGTAGTGAAAAAGAATGTGGTAGCTCAGCTTTTTCTGCTCATGTCATCCTCCTCTGAGAAACACAAGGAAAGATCTCAGCCTGAGTCCTTTTCAGAGCAGTCCTCACCATGTGGACACAGTCTGACAAAACTGTCTCCAGAGTTTGAGGAATCTGCCTTTACTGCCTCTAAAAATACAGCTACATCTTCTGAACATTATTTTCCAGGACTGCAAACCAGTGCACTGAAGGGCTATGTCAGGAAGACATGAACTGAATGGATACAAGCCTTCATTCCTCACTAAATCCATCTGGTGTGTAGGAGCTGAGAAGAAAAGAAATCTTGAATTAGGCTCCTTTGAGGCATGAAGTGTCTGAAGCCACTCAAGATTTGCCAGCAGTTTCTAAAGGGCCCTTGCAGATGGATAGAGGCAACTGTTCCATGTTGATTTACACATCCAGCAGTTCTATTCCTGGGAATATCAAAGCCAATTCAGTGATTGTGCTGGGCCTGTGACAAGAAAATGGGCTGAAAACTCGCAATACATTCATTCTTGCTTGAGGTGTGGATATTAATAGTAACTAAGAGCTGGCAAGCAGTAATTCCTTTGTCTTCTTTCTGGAAAAGTTCTTGTTACCTGAGCAATTGCATCCTTGAGTTGATTGTATTTCTCTAGATCAAATCGTGTCTTTTTGGCTCCTTTATGGAAAAATAGTAAGTACTGTCTGTCTCTGGCATCTGGATAAACATATTCCTAAAGAGAAAAATAGGAGAGAAGAATAAAGCTCCACCAGGATGCAACACAGGATACCATTAGCACAGCATGTCTCAGGTGTGTTTGGGGAGGATGATTGTTTTCTGACAGTGAAGGCACAAGAGCAGGCAAGCCTGGCCTAAGCTCACCCAGTGTGGTGGGAGACCCCTGCCAGCAGCTAAGCCCCCACCCAGTCACTCACTCACTCACTCCTCCACAGCTGGATGAAGAGAATCCAAAAGGGGGGGAAAAAACCCCAACAAAAACTCAAGTGTCAAGATAAAGACAGTTTTATGAAATAAAAACCCCAACAACATAAGGGCGATGCAAAAGCAATCAATCAGCACACCTCCTGCCAGCAAACCAATGACCAGCCAGACTGAGCAACAGCTGCTTTGGAGAAACTCCCTTCCATTTATTAAAGACCATGACATTATAGGGTGTGGAATATCGATTTGGTCAGTTCAGGGCAGCTGTTCCAGGTGTGTCCCCTCACAACACCTCACCCACCTCCAGCCAGGTGGGGAATGAGGGGTTGGGAGAGGACACATTATGGAAAGATCAAAAACAAAGCAGGGCTTGATGTTGTACAAGCACTGCTCAGCAGCAGCAGAAGCACTGGTGTGTTATCAAGGCTGTCTTGGCCACAAATCCCAAACACAGCATCATTCCAGCTGCTCTGAAGAACAGTAACTCCATCTCAGCCAGATCCAGTACAGTCCGACATTTACTTATCTACCAGCGAGTTACCATCACCTTCCTGCTGTCCCAAACGTGTGAATCCTCCCATGAAGAGAGAACAAAACCTAACACATTTCAGGGGTCCAATACCAACAAGTTTGTGGGGAGAAAGGCAGGAACAAAGCTCTGAATGCTGCCCCTGGAATGATGCAGCTGTGACAGATCCTTGGGACACCACACTGGAGCACTCACAGGATCTGTTCTGGTGGTGACAGTAGAGACTCTTTGAGCTCTTCCTTGTTATTTAGGTGGGATTAGGAAGTGATGAGACAAACCATGTACTAGAAAATCCACACACTCTGTCACAATTACAAGGATCCAAAGAGGGATTCTTCACATAGACAGGAGGCCAAATCCATGAAAGGCCTAAACAAAAGCATTTTCAACAAGATGCCTGAACCTTGGTCTCCTTAAAAAGGCCAACATGGCATGTCAGAGGGGTGGGCTTCCTGACATTCATCAGGTACCTCATGCACCCATACCTGTCTGTATTGACCATATCTGTCAGCAGCTGAACCTGAGAGCTACAGCAGTCAGTCACCAAACACATAAAAGCACTTTTGGTAAGAAAACCAGCAAACACCACCAGGAGAACACCCCACGACCACACCTCACTGCCCAGGCCAGCACCAATAAATAAGTGACAGTGAGGTTCTGACAGTGCTTGAAACAGGCTATTGCTATTTTTCTAGGGATTAGAACTCAAAGTCTTCTAGTGAAGGGTCAGTGTCAGCACAACAAGTCCTACCTGGCGGGTGATTACGAAATAAGCATACATTGCCATGGCACTACCATAGGTGATGAAATAGGTGACTGGTTCCATAATGTCCCAAGAATACTCCCACCAGGTGAGGCGGGCCAGAATCCCAAACTGAGTGGCCATATAGGCCAGGCCTCCCCACAACACCAAGGTTGTCCTCTTCTCTGCTTTTCTGCTGAGCTCCATCCTTACCTGCAGAAGACAGAAGCACACACCATGTAGTCCTCTCAAAAACAATTACAATAACATAGTTAATGTAAAAATAGTACCCTTTATTAATAGTAGCATTAAGTGGGTTGAAACACGAACTGAGTCTAAACAAACCTAAGCTTCTTCTCCATCAGTGTCTTGCCATCATCCATATTTTACTCTGAGCATGCTCTGAAAGCCTCAGGAAAGGTTTTTATTTCTCTGTGTTCAGAGATATTTTGTTGCATTAGCTCCAGTCTTTATTTACTAGCAAGTTCATTCCCAGTTATTCAAAATAAAGAAACAAAATACTTCCACAGAAACCAGAAACAGACATAGTTTGGCAAACACTTCTGCTTCAGTGATCTTAAAACTATCTGAAGCGTGGCAGGAACCTAATTAAAACCTCCAAGTAAATTAAGGCTGCGTTTGGAGGATAAGCAAAACACACTGAGAAGCTCCTCACTTTTTCTAGTGGTGCTAGCTGCTCCTTCAGTTCCTCTAGCCTCCCTATCAGCTCCTTCTCTTTGTTCAGCTGGTGCTCCTCGATGCTCAAGGCCGTGTACAACTGCTGAACCAACGTCTTCACATCATTCAGCGTCGTTGCGTTTTCATGGCTTAAGAGCTCTAGGAAAAAAACAGAGGCTGCTTGATACACGCGTACCCACCCAGGACTTCTCATATACCCTTCAGAAACTGCTGCTAGTCTGCAAAGGAAACATACAAAACTGTCCTTTCAACAAAGAAGTCTCTGGAAGAGCTCCAGCACTCCAAGTAAGACAATGCAGTTCCTTTAACAGAAAACCAGGCTTTATTATCGGTTATTCCTAAAATTTGACAAGGCTAAGGAAAAGAGCTACATCCTATTAAGCTTGCTAGATATCAACAGCTGCTTCTGATCCATATTTATGTACAAGATAAATGAACAACTAAACTAGTTATGATCCATCACACCAGCTGTCAAGACAGAATTCAGACTACAGACCATCAGCAGCCACAGTTACTGATGATGGCAAGTGAACATCGAGGGTTAGTGACCCCACAGCAGGAAGTATCAATCATTATTCTGAGTGCAGTCCAAGAGCTGTTTCCCAATACTCTGTGGGCAGAATCCCTAGCTGTGCTGCCTACAGGGCAGTGAAGTTCTCCCTTCGTGGTAGTTACAGACAGTAACAGAGCCACAAACTGAAAACGCCTTTATCCTGGCATTTCAACACAAAAAGGATTCCTAAAGGATACCAGTTTGTAAAGCAGCTGTGTGACTAGTGGTGGTGTGTTACACACTCCACATGGAGAAAAAAAAAGTTTTGATTGAAGCAAAAAGATCTCAACAGTGGCCAAATAAAGAAAAACATTTTTTAAAAAATAATTTTTGTAGCATCTTTGGGCTTGCACCTGAGGTTATCATCTCAAAATATGATTTTGCCAACTCAACAAGATATGGACAGGCTTAAGTTTTAACACCAGCAGCTCTAGGGAAAGAAATAAGTCAGTTGTCTGTGCCAAGGCATACAAAGCACATTATATCCCTCTCTCAGCTAAAGGGCTCTTGTTTCCCTATGAACAAAAACTTGTGTTCCTACTCAAGTGACCACACAAAAGCATTTAAGAGGACAATATTCTGGTATTTGCATTTTCAAACACACAAGGTGATCTTGTGAAAATGAAAAAGCAATAGCTGAAAAGTTTAACAGAACTAATCTCATGCCTACTTGCAGGCACATTCATTTTAGCACAAACTAACTGCAGAAATCTCCTTGGCAAATGCATCCTAGGAGACCACTTCCTGTAACCTTGGTGATCCCACAGCTCACCTCCCAGTGCACAATGTTTGTATCATACAAGGAGTGACAGAACAGAGCAAAATCTTTGTGTGTGTGTTATCCAGTGATTTACATACCCAGACCTAATGGAGAGTTTTCTGTTAAGGTGCTTTTTAATGAGATTGGAAAACCAGTCTTCCCCACATTTAGAGGGGAAACAACCTCTCACCCAAGGCTGCATTCCCAGTTCTAGAGTCTCCCATATACCAGGGACAAAGTTTCCCCGAGTCCAAAATACCTTTTTTCTCTTGGCATTTTTGATTCAAAAGTTTTTATTTTTCCTTGACATTTTTATATTGTGAACAATAAAACGGTAAGGCACATTTTTATAATTTTCCTTTCCAAAAAGGCCTTTGGAAGCCAGCTACACCTTCAGGGGAAGATGGTATATATCTTCAGGTATTCCCAGAAGTCAGCCACCCAGGGTGGTCTCAGACCAAAAAAGATGTGTTCAGTCTCCTAATTCTTGATAGATCAACTTGCTTTAATACATTGCCTTATTCAGGCTGGTCAAGATGGTAAAATTATCATGAGCATTTCACAGATTCTGCCTTATGAATGATTTTGTTCATTGTTTACTGCTTGGAGAGAGGAAGGCCCAGACTTTAGGGAAAACACCCAGACAAACAGAGGAGGTATTTCCACCATCTAACCTCAACTAGACGTGCAAGTCAAGTTATAAATCCTTCCTAATTTGTCTGCCTGTCTACAGGGCTACAAATTCTTTTTAGAAATCCCCAGTACTTCTTGCTGCAATAACAGAACAATAAAGTAGACAAAGATCCCCCACATCTAAGAGACAAGCAGAGCAGCATTTCCCAAACTGTCCCTTCTGTTACAGTCCTCAGAGCTGCAAGAACCTGGTGCTAGGAGAAAAGAAACTGCCTAGGAGAAGGAGCAGAGGACATGGATGAAAACACCAAGTTCCTGCCTCCACCAGTAACTCTGGAGCGTCTCAAAAGCCTCTTGCAAGTTTTCACATTTGAAAATTACACACGTCTGAAACATATTATTGAAATGGATTTTCTTATTGATTCAAAGTAGGTCAGATTCTCTTCCTATTTGATTCTTAGTAACACAACTTTGTAAGAGCACAGTCTCATTTATTTCACTGTTTGGTAGCTAACAAGGTTTCGAGGTTTATTTGCAATATTCACAGTACCACACTTAAATGGAAACAACTGTTAGGAGAAGCAACAATTTATTCTTCCAAACTAGAAAATCTAAATTTCAATCAAATTCCCATTTTGGATTCTATTCCTTCACAATAAGTTAAATCAAATTACTTTTCAGTAACTAAAAAAAATCTGAAAAATTCAGAAGTTAAAAGGAATTATATTTCTTTGTTTATTCCTCCTGGGAGGCTGGGGTACTGGCTTTGAGCAGAATGGGTATCTGCTTTTCATTACTGATTACTTGGATATCACTAAATTAGGCACTGAGGGCAGGATTGGAAACTGCAAGGTTTCCCTTTAGAAATAATGCTTCAGGTTCATGAACAAGTTAATAAAGTGTGTTGCAATTAAGCAGGGAAGTGAATGCTGAAATTTATTCCTGATGTTCACCAGAACCAGGCTGTTTACCTCTCTTTGGTGGTCTAACATGGTATGTGACATCATTAATGATCAGCTTGAAGTCATCCAGCAGAAGCAGGTCTATGCCTGTGGAGGAGGCCACACGTGTGCCATCTGCAAGGAAAACACAGAGCACCTGTTAAACAGGAGGAACAAAGGACTTTGTCTTGCCTTGGCTAAGTTGTAGCACCATCCCAAATCCAGTTGTTGGGCTTCTGTATTTTCCCACAGCCCACAGTTTTTGTCAGGACAGATGAAACGTGCAGCATGACCGAGTTTCCATAGCTAAGACAAGGCAGTGTTTCTCTTGCACCACCCTTTCACACCCAATTCCTTACAAACTGATTTGAACTTCCACGTAGGTTGGACGTGTTGCATCTTTCCTACTAAATAGTAGGAAACTCACCCAAGCACCTCTCCGTTAGGGCTGATGTCCTTGGCAGCCCTGACCACACAGGGACACCTAACAACATCCTTACTCTAGGAATGGCACTTCTACCTTCTGCTTACTTGGAAAAGTGGAAGAACTCCCACCACAGCAAACTTTTACTCCAAAAGCAAGAGGTTGGAATGAAAAGAGCAAGTAAATCAATCAGTTTGCAGACAACGGTACCTGCTGAGTAGATTGCAACCCGATCAATCCCTCGGTCTTCTGCTTGAAGCTGTTGCAAGAACACCCCGACAGAGTCCGAGATGGGTTTCAGTGTGAACTGGCAGCGCTCACGTCGGGATGGGAGGCTCACAGAAATCACAGGTAACCCATTTTGGTAAACCACTGTCACTTCTAAAAACACAACAGAAACACCAGGTTACCCTTAACAATTAACACAGCTTAGGAGAAAGAGGTAAACGTGGTTATAAGCTGAATATAAAACAGACTAAACTTTTGTTTGTATCAAGATATCTGCCCATCAAAACAAAACTGAGGGATATCTCAGATTTTCTCTCCCATTAACTTGGCAGCATATGTAAATTTTCTGTGGTCTGTAGAAAATTAAGTTACTTACTGGAAACACAGTCCCCTTTATATTAAAGGCAGCATGCTTATGTTAGGTTTTGAGAATCAAAACATTTTGGACTACGGAAGACAAAACATTGTAATTTATCAGGATTTATAGCCCAGGAGACAAAGGCAGACCGTGTATATCAGGAAACATCAGGGAAGGACCAACTTCAAATGGTTTTATCCTTGTTTAGTTCTGGTTTCCTCCTCTTAGTCCTGATGCAACAAATACTTAAGAGAGCAGTCAGGAGCACGAGGCTGTAGGAAGCAGCACTCTGAGTTTAGGCTTCAAGGTCGTTTCATCTAAAATTCATGGGATCAATATGCTTTGTACTTCTTGAGACAGACATTACTTCTTAGGTGTAATAAAACAGGACTTTCCATTTCTTTAGTACTGCCAGGAGCTTTTTTCAAGAGCATTCTGAAGGATTTCAGTGCACCTTTCTAAGATCCATGGTAGTGACCTGTATGAACTGTAAGCTAGTTGTTATTCCGCTGCCAGACAGACAAACTGCTCCGTGTGCTTCGGGACACCCACACATGGAACAGAGGAGTTAAAAGTTCATATTGCCAAAGCCCTCTACTGAATCACTGCCAGCAAGAATTGTCCTCAAGTGTAGTAGTTGCTAAGATATAGCAGCACACCTAAAATGAGTGGCTTCCATATGCACCTTTTTTATGTAAAGGCGTGGGGTCCTTTTTATTGCTCAGAGCATTTGCCATGTCTCAAGGATGGTGCAGTCACACCCACCCACTCTGCATCTGCCTCAGTATTCCCACCTGGACTAGCTTTGGTCAACTCCCATCTTACTTAAACTTGTTGAACCCATAGACTGACATGCTACGTCAGTTGAAGCAGCTAACACGAAAACCAGTCAGTCAAAGAAGTCAACACGAGCAGGGAGAGAAGCAAACAATGTTATTTTAGCCACCAAGGGGAACTATTAGGACACGCCTCTCTACAAAGGGAGGCTTGTGAATGTTGAGGAGTGCACTTTACAAAGCCAGAAGTGTTCTCTTGGGCTTCTGAGTTGACTGTCAGAATTCAGGTACAAAAAGGCTTCTTCCCCCTTCCAGGGGATTGCTGCCCTAAAGTCCTTCAAGACCAGGTGGAAGCAACCAAGTATGGACACCTAAAACAACTAAAGCATCCCAAGAGGCCCCAGTATTTGAAAACATATTAATGCCCATTCAAGGCTCAGACACCCGACAGGATTTTAGTAGCTTTAGTTTTTCAAAGCTTAGAACTCGGAGACATCAGACATTTACTGGAAGGAAATAAAGCAAGCTGCCAATTTCTTTGGACAGTTAGACAGAATTTCAAGCTCTTATCAGCAGCTGTTATGATACCAGCTATCAGATTTTGGTGGGGTGTTTTTTTCACTCAATTATTTGAGCAAGAGAGTGGTAAGAATCACAGAATCAGCTAGGTTGGAAAAGACCTTTGAGGCCATCCAGTCCAACCTATTACCTAACACCGTCTCATCCACTAAACCACGGCATGTGCATTGGCTACACTTGGGATAGCAGCCTAAGAAGCAACAATCAACATGTTTAGAAGCTTAAAGTAACCACTTGAGTATTACTTGGTTCTGTGAGCAGCATATACAACAAACATGTACTTACATAACCACAATACAGGAAAAACATGCTTTATTTAAAGTGCTACCTGGATCACATGGGCAGTTTCCTGCAGAGCAGAAGAGATAACAGTGTTTGCAGCAACACTTGTCTGTGTTGTCCCCGTTGGTACCACACCACAACCACAGCTGCAGGACTGCCAGCTCTGGAGGAAGTGCCAACCAGCACCAGCCCTGCTGCACTTCAAGAGTCATCAGCATTGGCAGCACACAACAAAGCCCTTCTCAAGCATTTCCAGCTTAGGTGAAGTATTATAGACCAAATTCTTACCCTTCAAAAGACAGGGGCAGTAAGTCTGGAAATACAGCTGCTTTATGTCTGCCTTGCCAAAACCTTGTAAAAGTAATTTTCTAGCTTAATTCACTGGTGGGGAGAGTCCATAATTCCAGTTTGATCCTCTCATCACCTCCCACACAAATAACATTGGTCAGATTTTTACTGCATTGGAGAGGGACCTACTCAGAGGCAAAGAAAGAAGAGAACGAAATCCAAAGGATGTGTCAATAACACAAACCTACCAGACAGCAGCAGACAGCTCCAGGAAAAGTTACTAATAAGCCCCTGGGATAGGGTTGTCTCTCTCTCCCCTCTGCTCCCACAACCTTGTGCATTGACTACATCAACTCCAAAAATTACAAAGTGGACAAAGCATTTAGCACCTCACTAATTATGGACCTAACATTTTGGCTAATCATCACTGGATGAATAAAAGAAAGTAACTGTATATAAGTGTGCTCTACTTGCACTTACAGACACCTAGGACTTGGCCAGGAATGCTGCTAATTAAGACCACAGAGGATTTTAAAAGCTTTACACTCTACATTAAGTGTAAGGTTGGTTTGAGGTGTGAGTTTCATCCAAGCACCAAAGTCTGGAGTCAGACACATGTGCACCAGCAACAAGTCATGAATATTTTATTTAAAGACTTCTGCTTTTGCATAAGCAAATGTATACCCAAAAAAAGTATTAAGCAATACCTAAGTTCAAAACAAACTACAGTAATAAAAAAAGCATGGCCAAAAACGTCAGCATTGAACATTTACATTTACTACTGGTAAAGGTGAAGTGAATGGACAGAAACAAAAAGAGAAATATTCAGGCACAGAATGAGAAGAGGTAAAATCAAACCAGGCACACTGACATTATCCTCTCAACCTTACACATGTCCTCCACACGCTTCCACCTGTTTAATCCCTCAGGCTCTCCACAGCAGTCATGTTCTCTTTGTGTTTGTACACACTCAAGTGTCCTGCTAGGGAAAGTGATCGTGCTAGAACCCTTCATTTATTAACTTTCAGGCCTCATTACCAGGCCTTAATGGGGAGAGGGATCCACTCTTGTTAGTCAGCACAACTGCTCCAGTCTCTGCACAGCATGCAGATGTTAAGCAGAGCAAGCTCAGAGCTGCTCCTTTCTCCTCTCTGCAGTCTGGCATACTGAGATTTTAAAGTTCCACCAGGGCATCCTTTTGCTTGGTAAGTCTGACAACCTTATCAAAAAAGCTTAATGTTTGAGCTGTCCCAGAATTTAAATAAAGGAACAACAGTGCTCTGGCTTCACAACTTACTCACTGCAGCAAATAATGCTTTTGGACCATTTCAGAACCTAGCTGGCATGAAATGCTCCTTTGTTACATAAACCCATTTAAGAGGGCAGGCAGAATCCCAGGATGGGTCAGGTTGGAAAGGACCACAGGTGTCATCTGGTCCAACCTCTCTGCACAGGCAGGGTCATCCCAGAGCACATGGCACAGGATTGTGTCCAGATGCCTTTGGAGGGAGACTCCAAACCCTCTCTGGGCAACCCGCTCAGTGCTCAGTCACTGCACAGGAAAGAAGTTCTTCCTTCTGTTCAGGTGGGACTTCCTGGGTATCAGTTCCTGCAGGCTGCCTCTTGTCCTATTGCTCAGCAGGACCCAGCAGAGCCTGGCCCACCCTCTTGGCAGCCTTCCTTTAGGGACGGCAGTGCCCTGAGGGGTAGACACCACACAGACCTCAGGGCTACACGAGGAACAAGCCTGGCCAAGCGACTCAGACAGCTGCACGCAATCCCATCCTGCTTTAAAACCCCGTCCAGCTGTCAGGAGGAGAGTTGACTATCGCCTTAATTCACCTCGACGCTGTTCTCTCCGTTGCCTCCTTAGCTCCAAACTGGACTGCTGCTAAAAAAAAAGCCCCAAGCAGCAAAGGGCGCAGGCAGGGAACGCGAGCGGAGTTCGCGGCGTGCCGGGGATGCCGGCGCCGCTGCCCGCGGGCACTCACCGTCAGAGGGCACTGCGGCACCGCCACACGCCGCCCGCTCGCTCTGCCACCGACACAGCCGCTGGTGCACCTGCAAAACACAACCACAGCACAAGGGACGAGCGTTCAGAGCCTGCCAGGATCGCAGCCCGGTGCCTCCCTCCCGTGCCCGCTCCCTCCCTCCAGCCCCTGCGCCAGGCGCTGCCTCCCACCCGCCACAAAGCAGGAGCGCCTGTCAGGAACAGCCTCTTCTCTGCCCATCTGTCACCCCACAGGGTTCCCCCCCTCGGCCAAGTTCACCTCCACACAGCTCACACACGCAGGAAAGGGAGAGCCTGGGACAGAACAGCTGTGGCTTGCTTTCCGCAATGGAACCCGCATTTTTAAAGCCACACGGCCGATCGGTTTTGAGAGATCCATTTAAGTTTACTACGCAGGAAGTAGAAGTCACATAAAAGCATCAGTCTTAAAAGGTTAAATAAAGTTTGAGTACAACTCAGGGGGAACGTTTACAGAATCACTGAATCCCAGAATATTCTGAGCTGGAAGGGACCCACAAGGACCCAACTCGAGTTTATAGAGTGGTGGATTACAATGTTCACTCCCTCTGGTTGTTTTCCATGCCAACATGACTTTTTCCTTGTCCTTACAGAGGGAAGCCAGACTCTGAAACACAAGTAGTAAACGTGCCTGCCCAAAAAAAGACCAAATTGTTCCGAGATAAAAAGCAATAATTGTAATATTGAGCTATAAAAAAGCCCCACAATAAGAAAAAAAAACACATGAATGGTTGGTATGCTCTGCAATCTCAGCAAGGGGCTTGTTTGCCCACGAGAATCTACCATCAGGGTGATTTAAAGTCTATCAAAATAAATCATACCAGTTATACACTAATCCTCCCCTGACAGTGACATTTCAACTCTGGCACAAAAGAACCCGATTTTAAAACAGAATGAGGCATAAAACCAGCCCTCACCTGTCTATGTGGGGTAGCCTCAGATATTTCAACAGCTGTGGTCCAATTTGGGCATTCCTATGGCCTGGGATGTTTTTTCCTTTGCTGATTGCTAAAACACAGCTGGCCAGACCTCATTGCAACACAGGTACCTCACAGAGTTTACTTGTTTAAGTAAGTTTCTAAGGCAAGTTTACAAACAAAACTTTGATTATTTCACTGCCAAATTGTCCAGACCTCTTTATTTTGTGATGTTGCCTTCCATAATCTACTTAAAATGAGACTGAACTCCTTCACTTGTCCTTTGAAGGCTGCTATGCAAACCAAGGACAGTTTCAACTAATCTTTCTTGAAAGCAGGACCTTTGGCCCTCGTGGACACTGCACTGTCAGCTCCAGAAATTCACTCTCACTTGTGTTGTGTTTCCATATCACTTCTCTCAGTTTTGACAATGAGAATCAGTCAAGTCACTTCCAATTTTCCTCCTGCATTTTCAGTTTCCCGCGACAGAGTCAGCGGGCATCTCGCAGGAAAGGAGAACTGAGCATTAAACAGCTGGAACTGAAGTGGGAAGTTGCATGTTTGGGCAAAAGCAATGTTTTCACAAAAACCCTGTGCATTGTGAACCAAAGGGCAAACTTGCCCTTCTAACACTTGAAAAATAGCAGCTGGACTGGCAAAAACCCGTGTGCTGCTGCTGAGCAATTAGGACCACCCCCCACTTAAAGAAAAACAGGTGTAAAACTCAGAGTACCTGAGAAAAACACAGCTACAGCCTCACAACTTGGATAAATCGAGCTCCACTGTCTTGACATCACTATTATACTATGAAAAAAAGAAGATTCGATCATCAGAAGCTGCACCTTTTCACGCTGGTTCTCAGAATCAATTTTTACCTAAGAAGGGGAATTTTAATCCTTCTAAAAACAGTATCAGGTACAATAATAAATGGGCAGTTTTAATAAATAAACCCTCCTGTCAGAGAGCACTACCCCACAGCCTGTTTCTATACCTGTGTTACCAGAGCCCAGGGTATGGCTGGCACAAGTGCTTCACTCTTCCTTTCTGCCCAGAATTAATCATCCGTTTCCGAAACACTGCACAGCAGGAACCTGCCTTTCCTAACAGATTTTCAGGCCAGCCCAAAAATCCGGTAGCAGTTTTCAGAAAATCCTAACCCCCACTAAACCTAGTTGCAAAATAACCATGTAACTGGAAGATATTATCAGTGAGCTCCTGCAAAGATTTTACCTTAAGGCTATGAGCGTCTGACAAGTATAAGGTGCCTCCAGAAGCCTCCTGCCCTCACACAGCACAGGCAAAGAACAGGGGAAAAGACAAAACAGGTTGAAAAAACAGAGTGTGTTAAGTGACTCATCAAAACGCTGAGGCGTCCCCAGATTTCACCACTTGGACAGTTCTTGCATCCCAGTACAGGCTGAGCCCCCTGTGTTTCCTTAACCGCCCCCAGGACTGTGCTGCCAGGGTGTTTCACAGGAGAGATGCTGCTGAACTACGAGAATCTGTCCCCCCTGCAGCTCTGGGCTGTGCCCTGCAATACGTGCTGCTGGGAGAATTTCTTATCTACAAAAACAGTCTCTACTGGTTAGGGAAAACAAATTAAAAAAAAAGGAACAAATGAACCCCAACTCAGCAGAATCATGATTTGACATCCAAGGTTACAAGAGCTTAAGGAATCATCCATCATTTTTATTCCTGGAGAGAGGCTGTTGTTTGAAAATTGAGATGGAGAGGAGCGTCTCTGAACCCTTTATCTGATGTCTGCAATTCAACAGCTTCATGTAGAAATAAGCCAGAAAGCTGAACCTGGAGTGAGGCAGAGAGAGGAACTTGTTTCGAGCTTTCCTGACCAGATCTCACCATCAAACACCAGCCAGCTCACCCTTTCTTCAGCAATGAAGCATGGGATTAACTACACCCAGCTTTCAGTCGAGACAGACTTGTCCACCACTTCCAAAATAAGCACTATTTGGAGGGTGAAAAGCACCAGAGCCAGACCACTGAAATGAGAAGCTTTAAGCACCAGAATAACTTTCTGGGTCTCCAGAGAACATATGCAGGAATTCACTGTTCACACACACTGGATCTCCTTTGCTTCCTGTGTTATCTGCAGTAAGATGCACGTTGAGATGCTCAGGGTTATGCAGCAGCTTCACTCCCAGAATGATGAAGGGAGTAAGAGGAAAAAAAAATCCTAGTCTTTTATCTAAAACTAATGCTTCCTCCAGCCTTGTCCAGGTCTATATTGGACAAGCCAAAGGCAAAAATATCAGCATCTCTATAGTCCTGGTGTAGCTTTCTCACTCGTAAATGGGTAACAAAATTAATCAAAGCCCTGCTGGAGAAATTAGCCTTTTAGCTACCAGTGAATGCTCTCTGATGGGAAAAGAGGGAGCAATGTGGCAGAGCTCCTGTTCTCCATTTATGTAATTATCAACGATGGAACGGTAACAACTTTGGGAGATTCAGTCTCCAAACTGAGATCAGAAAAGAAGTTGTCAAAAAAAAAAAAAAAAAATCATCCCAAGCGTGAAAAGAAGTGAATGTCAATCTACAACCCAAGTTACCTGGAGCACCAGTGCAGCAAGAGCTGCAGAGCTTTTGTGAAAAACAAAGAGCTCTCTGCATAAAAATTTCTTACTACAAGTGAAGCATTTAAGAGACACGTTTACAAGTGCCAGCAGCAACATCTACTCTACAAATAACAAAGGGCTGCCTTAAGTCTGACACAAGCAGCTCACCTTTTCCAACAAGCAAATTATTTTCCTCTCTATCCTGACTTTCACAGCATGCAACACCAAGTGTCTTTCCTGGCTCCAAAAGCAGTTGTTATCCTAAAACCTCCTGGCTGGAATCTCAGTGGTGAAAATTGCTGTGAGGTTCCCCAAGCAGCAACCCTGAAGGGCTCCACTTATCCACATTTCCATCATTTCAGGATTCCAACTACTTCTGCTCCTCCGGCATTCAGTCTGTTGCGTTTCAGTCTCTCAGAAACAGTACTTTGATCCTAAGTTACCGAGTCCCCTTTTGTCCTCCCGTTTTCCTTCCCCTTCACACCAGCTGTCTGCAAAGCAAAGGAGACACAGAGCAAAACCACGTCCTGACCAGAAACCTGCTGTCCAAGGGTCGTGATGTGTGACCAGAGCCAGTATTTTTGCACCAGCACGTAAGCCCTGACTGGACAGAAGTACATTTAACTGTGGTGGATTGACTGGGGCCAGCTGCCCAGCCAGCTGCTCCCTCGCTCCTTTCCTCAGGAGCAGGACCAGAGGATGCCCAACCATAGGATAAAGGCAGGGAGATCAGTCATGAGTCCTTGCTGCCATAACAGACTGGACTACAGGAAAGCTGATTTACCACCATGTGAAATAGAGAATAACAAGAAATAGACTGAAATTAATACATTTCTCACTATCCCAACTTTTTCCAGCATCCTGCTCTGTCCAGAGACCCCTCAAAACCTCACACACTCACTGCAAAGACCCAGCAGCCCCAAACACCCCACAAAGACCTCACTGAGACCCAGCAGCCCCCTGACACCTCACCCAGCCATCACAGGGACCCCTGACACCTCACCCAGCCATCACAGGAACCCCTGAGCCCCCTAACCCCCCACCAAACCCCCCCAGC
>VXBA01004876.1:155093-217303 GCA_013399895.1 Serilophus lunatus | reverse complement strand
CCCCTGACACCTCACCCAGCCATCACAGGGACCCCTGAGCCCCTGACACCTCACCCAGCCATCACAGGGACCCCTGAGCCCCTGACACCTCACACAAAGACCCTCAGTCCAGGGCACCCCACACAAAGACCCCTCACCCTCAGGGCCACACACAGTTTATTAAAGTTTGCAAATAAAATCTTTCACAGATGAACCAACACGGGGCTCTGAGTACAGACCACAGCTTTCCAGCCCTCCCACACGAATGGCACCCACAGCAGCCCCTCATGGGGACTGAGGGCAGCAAGGAGACAGGGAGAAGTTGGTGGCTGCCCTTGTGAGGGACCCTGTCACTGCCAGTGCCCAGGCATGGCCCCGCCAATTTGAGATTCCTCCTCCAGCATCCTCCCTGGCTTCCTCAGGAACCTCCAAAGGGATAAAAACAGGTCAGTCCGGCATCAGAGACCTCTGCCTGCATCTCTCATCCTCTGCTTCACCACCTCTGTTCTTTCTGAGGTACCCGGACGCTGTGTCCCACCTCCAGGATCTCCCCTCGAAAACAAAGTATCTCAATCTTCCTTTGAAAACGAGCCCAGCTTCACCAAGAATTTGCAACCCTGTTTGCAAGACCTCCTCCAATCTTTCGCTACAGCCTCCGGATGTGTTCACGCACCCAATACAACGAAGCGTTTCCCTCAGGGCACGGACTGCGCTGCCGTGTCAGAAAACATCCCCGGCTCTTGCAAGGGCACTGCTCACACCGCGACTCTGCAAACCCCCCAGGATTTTGGGAAAGCCCTTGGACCTGGGAGCCATGCCCTTGCAGAGACAGCAACAAGCCCTCTAAGCTCCTGAGCACAGTTTTCTCCAGCAAGCCCAAACTACTGCCTTTTCAAACCGTACAGCTCGTCTCCTAGGACCCAAACACTTGTCTGATTAAATCCCACTGCCTTGAACTCATTCCTTTCTCTCTGTGCCAGTACGCCCTTACTCACATCCCACTCAAAAGGCCAGATTTTGCCCCAGAAAGAACATTTTGCACCCACTGCCTCCACAGGGCAGCATTTCATGCGGATGAAGGTCAAGCAAATGAGAGCCTGTCTGAACTGTAGTGCTGTTCCCTCTTGGATTTTGTTGTTTTGTTTTAAAATCAGACTGAGGAGATGGACATGAAAAAGGCAATGCCAGCAAGATGTGGGAAGTGTTATTCTTTACATTTGGAAGCACTTTGTATGACCTACACGTTAGCAAATGGTCGTCGTTTGCCTCAGTTCTCATTCCTGCCTGAATTTTCTCTTCTTCCAGCATTAGTACAAAGCTCCATCACATCTGCTAGGAAGGGAACATAAACAGGAGGTAAGCTATAAATACTCCCTTCTCATCCTGCTTCCTTTGCCCATCTGCCTCAAAAGAAACAGGTAATCCACAGTGTCCAGGAAGGGAAGGGGGGTAGGAGGATTAATTCTTTGCAGAAAAGGGAAAAAAACAGGGATGAAGTAACTGTTCCTTGTCCCTCATCGTGCCTTTCTTCCGAGCACTACTGCTGCTGTGGAGATATTGCAATAAAAAATTGCAGCAGGAACTGTCGTGGAGCAGAAACATCACTGGATTTGATGGTTTTGATTTGAGTCTCTTAGGAACAAGAGAGGGGAAAGGAGGCAATAAAAGGAAAAAAAGTTTAGCTGACATGTTAAGCACATCAGTCAAGCAGTATCTAGTGCATTTAACAGGTGCTTCCCTCACCACCACCCATATCACTCACCCCCAACTAAACAAATCCCCGAATCAAAACCTTCTCTCAGTCTCTATTCAGCTTTATTGCCTCTACAAACAGCTTGCAAAGAATTCCACTATTCCTCACTTAAAACAGATGACAGCCAGCCCACCACACTCCCTCTTTCACCCAACCTTCCACAGACCTTCCCTACCTCTAGCAGGCTGGAACATCTCCCTGACAGTTTGAGATGCCAGAGGAGTTGCACTGTGAAAATATTTTTGCTTTACTGGAGCAGAATGGTTTGAATTCCATTTCTTTAATACAATCCTCATGGTTACTGGAAAAAAAACCTGAGAACTGTAATTCCCTTGCATCCTGAAGGCTTGAAACACAAAGGCCAAACAAAGTACTGTGATTCATTTAAACCTGTGTCAGCTTTGAAATCCAACAACTGAATTCCTTTCCCTGATTTCCAGATTCATTACTTGAGTGCTCCTATACTGTAAGGGTTTGTAACTCTCTTCTTAAAATTAAAGGGGCTGCTGACCACGGTTCGTTTAAAAAGAAGTTTGAAGAATTTAGTGAGTTCTGATCTCACTCATTTCAGGGATTTTGTCTCTGTCAGCCTCTTGCTGCTGAAAACTGTGTAACTAAGAGAGAAGGCATCAGATGGATTCCCCCGAGGGCAGTTTAGCTGTTGTTTTGTTGTTTGGGTTGTCTCGTTTTGTTTGATTTTCTTCCTCTAGCACTTCCCAACCCCATTAGGCAACTCCTTTTGTCTTTGTTATAGCCAGTTTAGAAGAAGAGCTCTTAACCCTTCTTCTCCCCTTGAGGAACCAGCATCTTACTGACACATCCCTGGCACTTCCAGCGTCAAGAATGAAACAATAAGCAGAGTTATGAGGCGAGATTTCCACAAGTGCACGGAAATTCCTTCTGCCCGTGTGTGCTGGGGAGCAGCCAATCCGCACTGGTTTTCCAGGGAACTGAACTCAGGAACGAGGGAACCTTTGCTTTCAGCTCCTGAAAAGGCACAACAGGCTCTCGCAGACTGCAGAGCTGGCGCCAGGATATGATGTACAGCTTAGGAGATGCTCCACGCTCCGAAATATAGGGAGGCACAACATCGCGCAAGACACGGCAGTCCAGTATATCCCAGTACGGGGACAGTCCTACGCCACCAACTCCCTGCAGCAAAGCACAGCGCAAAAAACCCCCTCACCTCTTTGGATAGAGATTGGATTTGGTTCCAAAAAGGGGTGGAATAGAAAGGTAAGCACTCTCAGGCAGCAGGAGGCAGTTCTTTTGTACCCACAAAGAACAGTAACCACAGTCAGTCCAAGCACTAAAGACAAAAAGTGGTTCCTTCTCTAGGATTACGAGCTTTACAGGGCAAGCCTGGAGACCAAATCAGCTTTAGGGTCGAATCCTCTATGAGGCACTTAGCAGGGAAATTTAAGAGTGTTGCCCAGAAGAGCCAGGTAAGTTTTGCAGACATTCTCACATTTACAAGTTCAGATCCCAAGCAAAAAAACTTAAGTGTGGTATTTCTTCCAGATGAAACCTGGCCAGCGTTAATTTGCTACAGGTATTTGTAGCCAAAGTGTAGGACATTCAAATTGGCAGGATTCCCTGCTTTCTACACTCAGTTTGCATCAGTTCATTACCAGGTGTGACTAGTACAGTAAAAATCCACCCTTTAGCCAGCCCAACACGTCCTGGCAGAATCCTCCATTTGATTAAGGGTGGATGCCTGGCATTTCTCCCCTGGGCAAGCTGCCTGCCATAAGGATCATTACCGTGCCACCCCGACTTCTAAATCACTCATGTTCCCTGCCACCCTACAAGAAGCACCAGAAGGAGAGGAAAAAAACTCCAGTAAAAATAAACGAACGTTTCAAAGCCACTAAAGAACGTTGTTTCATTGTGCTACCAGACCACAGATCAAGGATACTCGTCACCCGAAGTTATTATCCCTACACGTTAATGTTTAATATCGTTCGGTTAATGATGTACCTCCGTTAATTCCACAGCACAGCTTCCCACCTCCGCCCTGAGAGAGGAAGTGCTGCAGTGCTCAACACCTACGAGCCACGGGTTTGTGCCTAGAGAGGCAACTCAGCAGAAGCGAACACCAGGGAGAGGCAGTGCTCTGCAGAGACCGATCTTGACTGACATACTAATAAACGTGCAATAAGAACACAAACACCTGAATTTGGAACCTGACGTTTAAATACTGCATTACACTAATTTCTGAAGGTTTCCCAGTTTGGCTTTCCTCAGTTCATCTCGCCTGGCTTCTCTTTGAAGGAGGAGATCATGGAATCACGGACTGGTTTGGGTGGGAAAGGACCAACCAGGGACACCCTCCCACTATCCCAGGTTGCTCCAAGCCCCGACCTGGCCTTGGACCCTCCCAGGGATGGGGCAGCCTCAGCTTCTCTGGGCACCCTGTGCCAGGGCCTGCCCACCCTCGCAGGGAAAGACTTCTTTCTGATATCCCATCTAACCCTGTCCTGTGGCAGCGGGAAGCCATTCCCCCTTGTCCTGTCACTCAAGTCCCCTGGAAATAATCTCTCTCCATATTTCTCGTCAGCCCCCTCAGGCACTGGAAGGCCACAATTAGGTCACCTGGAAGCTTCTCTCTCCAGGCTGAGCAATCCCAGTTCTGTCAGCCTTTCCTCACAGCTTTACCCCCATAATCACAGGAAAGGAGAGCTGACCCTTTCCACACAGCACAAGGAGCATTCTGTGCATAGTTTCAGAAACACTTGACCCTACTCCTCTGGAGGAGGCAAGTGTTTATCACCTGTGGCACTGCCCCCCAAACCCCAGCCTTGGCAGCCAGGGGGGTTGACTGGAACTCCAGTGCCTGCACTGACCAATTCATTGTCTGTCACTCTCTGGGAAGAGAAGGAGGAGGCCCAGAGATGAAAAGATTTTTATTTAATGGGCCATTGATACAGGGAATGACTGTAATAGCATACAACAGGTCAGCTCTATTCATTTCACCATGTCCTGCACAGCATTGCTGTGCTACAGAACTGAACATAATTATACTCAAATGAAAGCACGACAGAGGCACCAACAGCCAAACAAAGTTTTGGGGAAGCTAATAACTGAAGGCATCCTTCCATTTGAGAGCCAGTGCCATCCCCTCAAAGCTCAGCCACATCCATCACTCCTTTGGGCTGAGTGGGGTGGGATGAGAGGCTGGACACCCCCAGGAAGGGCTGCTGCTTCCCCTGAGGTGCCACCACAGCCAGGCCATGGCCAGCACCAACCCACTCTGCCCCTCTCTGAGCCTCTCCCTCTCCTCTGTCCTGCCAAAACAGCTCGAAACTGGGTTTATGGACACACACACACTACGCACAAACCCACCTTTAGTGCATATAATGGTTAAGTCAAAGCACCCGAGTTAAATCACCAGAGAATCTTCAAAGAAAACAGACCAAAGAGTTCCCTACATATTTTCAATGGCTATT
The DNA here is from genome assembly GCA_013399895.1 of Serilophus lunatus. Lineage (NCBI taxonomy): Eukaryota > Metazoa > Chordata > Aves > Passeriformes > Eurylaimidae > Serilophus > Serilophus lunatus. The sequence continues at coordinate 212,122 of VXBA01004876.1, read as the reverse complement.
GAGTAATCTACCGCCAGGATGCGTGATAAAACCAAGATTATCCAAAACATTTTGTTCCTCCTTTTTGTTTAAAAATATTGTTTTCTACAAATTCTCCATCCCCCAGATCACAAGGCTTGTTTTAGTACTGTTTTAACTTAAACTTTACAAATAGTTTCAGCTCAAGGGTTTTTGTTTTAAAAATACAAACCACACAATTTACTGTGTTTATACCTCCAACTATCTAAAATGTTTCTCCCCCCCCACAGAAACTGTTGCAGCTTCATCCAAAGAATAAAAGACAAGGAGGATCCAACACAAAACAAATCCATTTTCAACAGCCAGTCCCCAAAAGCCTGTTTGGACTCCTTGCCCAATTTTAATCTGCAAACCACACATCGGAGATACACGGGCTACAAAGAGTTTGCAGTTCACACTTACTTCCTAAATGAACAGAGACTTCACTCATATTAAGAGATTGAGAAGCCTTAGAGATAAACCACTAGAAAAACTACTAGAAAAAACCTACCATTTTTTTCTAGTCATTCAGGCCATTTAAGAATGAGCAGCCCTGGGAAAAGAGATTATCCTGGGAGACAGGGATTTGGAATGGAATGTAACAGGAGATCTTTGGCTAGATCCCTTCCTTAAAGCTTTTCCAAATCAATTAAACTGGGTTTAATACACTGTGATAGGTGTTCAGTGGCCTAGAAGAAGGCAATTTACAGTTTGGCTCTGAATTATACAAGCTGTCAGAGATACCTTTACAGTTTGCATTTTCATTGACAGCCTCAGTTAGTTAATGAAAATTGAACCATTCTTCTCTGGAAAATTAAATATACACACAAAACAGAGCAAAAAAGCCTCTGGAGAAGCCATGAAGGCACAGGCATCAAGGTAAGGACTTCAAAACACATTTCAGAACATATGCTTTCCATCCAAGCGAGGAGGCTGGCCCAGCTCACGCAGAGTCAGATACTCTCCATGCTGCCTTTCCAAGAACCTTTTTAGTGCTTTCTCACTGCAGCAAATAGCCCTGGGAACCAAGACTTTTCCTTTAATCCAATGCTAATCATTACTTCAAGTTCTTTCATCTGTGAGTCCCAGGTTTCTTCTCCTCTATGGGAATAGCCTTGAGAGACCAGAGTCATTGATTCACAAAATAGTTTGGGAGTTGGAAGGAACCCTAAAGCTTCTGTCATTCCAGCCCCTGCCACGGGCAGGGACACCTCCCACTGTCCCAGGGGGCTCCAGCCTGGCCTTGGACACTTCCAGGGATGGGGCAGCCACAGCTTCTCTGGGCACCCTGTGCCAGGGCCTCACAGGCAAGAATTTCATCCTACTACCTCATTTGAACCTGCCCTTGCGAGTTTGAAACCACTGCCCCTTGTCCTGTCTCAGTTTCTTTCATCCCTGCCTGCTTATGCTACTTTGCTGATGGGTGAGCTGGATCAAAACAACTTGTAAGGGAACCACAATTAGCTGCCACAGCTGCTAGTCAGGATTATTTCCAACAATATCTGCTAAAAGCCTGCACATCCACAAGTATCCCCGTGAGAAATCCCTTTTCACGGGGGTTTTGGGGTGGGGCTTTTTTGGCCTAGACAAAAGCTTGTTCCTAAAACAAGACAGAAAGCAGCAAGGCACTGCTGGGGGAGAGTTCAGGTATGGAACCCTCACTACACAGCTTATACTTTCAGGGACCAAGCTCCCTGGTGGCACTGTGGCACCGACTCATCGCGTGCTTTCCCAGCACAGCAGTGAAAACACATCAGCCCTTGAGAGAGCATTAAGAGAAGCACTAAAATAGCTGGCTGTGAGCAGTGTAAGTGCCTGTCGAGCCAAATACCAGGAGAGTCCATGAAGAGCTCTAGAAGCAAAAGGAAACCTCCATGGGAGAGCAGAGCACTGTTTTAGACACGCAAACCAGGAATACTTACGTCATGCTGAGGGTAAATATCACAGACTGCTGATTTCTGAGGGGAAACAGCCAGGATGGAAACTAAAAACATGCACAAGTCATGAATGGAAAAGCTAAATGGGCACAGAGCAGGAAAACAGGAGGAACACAAGCCACAGCCTCAGAGCAGGACACTGCACCAACTGCAAGGAGTGTTTGGTCAGGAATGTAAGAACCCAGGAAGCCACTCGGCCAGAGCACAGCCCCCACAGATGATGAGACAACATGGACTGTCTACAGATCAGAACAATTTCTGCAGTGGTGTTTGGAATAACCTTGTGATCTTACCAATGAACAGGTTGTAGAGCAAACAAAGCCCCAGATTTTACCTTGCCCTTTCTCACAATGAGCACAGTGTACCCAAGTGTTTCAAAGCTAATTTATAGAGGCAAAGGTCTCATCTCTACAATGTGCTCCTGTAATTCAAGAACATCACTATTAACTTGGAAAAAAAATAAAAATCAGGCCAAGTTCCAGCTGTAGGAGTTTGAATACAGCCCATGGGCACATGGGCAATGGGTGACTGGCTCACACTTCTCCTCTAGGGATAAATTCCTTTTCCACACTAGGAACCAAGAAAGATTCATTCCAACGTGCCTACAGGCAAGAGTAATAGATTCACTTGAAGTTCACCTGATTTTTTTGTGGCATTGAGAGGTTCTCAGCACACAGATGCTAAGAAGGTATTTATGAAGTTATATTGTGTTTGGAAAGGGGAGGGGGGGACCTTGGCCTGTTGCAGCCTTTCTGAAGGAGGCAATTATAAGTTATCACAAGCCCCTACCTATACCAAGGGGCTGCTGCCACCATGTACTACACAAAATAGTGTTTCAGCTTTGTAATTAATCCCCATGCCAAAGAGACACAGCAGGTTTCACAGTCTAGAACACAGTCTGTTAGCAATCATTGGCTTAGAACATTGGTGAGACCTGTTCTATTCCTCATGGTAGGTGTCATTTGCTATTTATACAGCATATTTAACAATGCAGAAGCAAGTTTGACAGACCAACAGCACACAGCAATAAATCTGTTCAGTAGTAACTGTTGGAAAATAGGGAAGATGGATTTAAATCTGGAGCATTAAGTGCAATTAATTTGACACCACACCTCACTGGGTCACCAAAGGCTTGCCAAAGCCTCCACCCTCCAGACCACTAGAAAATTCAGAAGATTTGTCTCCAAGGCCACTGAACAACCACCACTCTTTGGTTTTGAGGGCTGGCGAGAAACATGTTGGCCAATTTGTAGGAAAGTGTGTGCCAGTGGAGGGAGAGAGAGTCTTCTTTACACATTTATTAATATCAACTTCCTTTTCTTGAATTCTACATCTTGCAGACAAAGTCCTGCCTAAGGAAGATTAAATACCTGGTCTCACCAAAGAAGCAGACTCTCTAGGAAAGCATCCCTGTACAAATTCCCTCCCTCCTACTCCAGTGTCAGATCCATATGCAATTCCCCCGGCCAGAGGCAGCTCGTCTGATGTTTACCCTCCCGACACTCTGCAGACACCACAGCAGGGAAGGAGAACACTCATGTCCCTGCTGGCTGAATGCCACGAGCAGGCAAAGCCAACTGAGCCTCACGCTGTGGTGCTGCTCCTGCCCTGACCCACACTCAGGGTGTCACTGGCTCACAGCCCCTGGCTGTGCAAACACCCCTGGGGACAGGGCCTTCACAGCCACCTCAGTGCTGCCGAGACAAAACCCCTCCAGTTTGGCAGAGACCCTCCTCCTGGGTGCAGGGAGGTTTAGAGAGGGGCTGCACAGCCGCCCCCTGCTCCTTTTACCTCTGACACATCCCAGTTTGGGTGGTGGCTCAGTAAGAAAAACGCAGACTTGAGCACCTCGTATAAATGGAATTTATAAATACAAACACAAGTAAAGCCTGCACGGCCCCAAACAGACTTCAATAAGCTTTTTCCCATCCTTTTTTCAGACCACCAAGAGGCTTAAAAATGCTCATTCTGATCCGGCAGGAGGTAACTCACACTCACCTCAGTGAGATGACAGACTTCCTTTCATGCCCCAAACCTTCCTAGAATGCAAAACTCTCTCCCTGTTCCCTCCTCTCCCCATAAGCCAGGATTTCTTTGATTCTCAACGTAATTAGGAGATAATTTCACCTCTGTCACTGGATTGATTGCACTGGTGCTTAACACCCGCTATTAAGCAAATCATTAGCTGACATATGGGGTTGGTTTTTTTCCCCATTTGGGGAGGCTGTGGGGGGAGACTCCAGAGAAACAACAACTGCTGATCCTCAGATTGCACAGGCATGTGGCTACAGCTGCTGAAGCACTGCTTGGGCCACCCCAGACACTTCATTAACACCTGGGGCAAGTCAAGCTGCCATAACTGTAGTGCAACCTGCTTGGTGTCCCACACCCAGTGACCCAAGGTCATCCAAGGTCCACAACACCTTGGAACCACCACCGAGGAGCTTCAGCAGCCAAGCAGATGCTCCTCAGTTTTCTGTCCTTGAGCACTGATGGTGCGAAGAGCCTCCCTGCTCCATTTTTACAGCCCTGATGATGTCTCAGACTGCCCGTGGCATGTTCTAGCAAAGGGTGTTGGAGCCAAACAGCTTCAGCTTTGAAATGCTGCTTTGTGTGCTCATCATTCACTGCTGCCTGGAAAAGGCTCCTGTGCCTCCCTCACATCTATTTGGAGCAGATTAATTCAAATGAACAGTGTCTAGCAAGGAGCTTATTTCCAAAACCACATGGCAGCTGGTTAAGTTGTAAGGAGGGAGTGTTTTTCCATCTATTCCACCTGGTGATTCCTTCAAAGATCCCAAATTAAGCAGTTAAGCAAACAGTAAGAAATCACTTAACAAGTCAGTGTGCCCAAATTGATTGTTAAGAGTATCAATGAGTCATAAACAGCCAAGTTCAAACAGCTGGTTTCTCCTTCTAGGAAATCATTCTGTCCAACACACAAACTTGCACAGAAGAACCATTCTGCAAGCCTGAGACACCAAAGCCTCCTGCAGCAGCAGCCACAGCTGCTGACTTTGCCAACTACCTTCTCAGCAGCTGCTTCAGCAACACATTCCATACACACCCTGTCTTCTACTCTTGCTCTTGGACTGTGCAAACTGCTGGTAACATCAGTTCACTCCAGGAGACAAGGGATGAGCTGCTTCCCATGCAGTTCTTGGCTTTGTCTGGCCCTCGGGAACAGCAAGACAAGGCAAAGACTTGCTTGTAGTGAAGGCTGAGATAGTCATGGAGGCTTTAAACTTGTGTGTCCCTGTTTGCTCTTCCCAGAAGGTACATTTCACAACAGCCATTTGGGTGACTGGCACCTTTGCTTCTCCTCTCCTATGTGCTACAGAACCTGGGAACAAGAGACAGAGACCAAGCAAAAGATGCCACAGTCCTTAAAAATAATCTCACATGATAGAAAGCACTGAAGTATTAACACAATGAATGCTTCTTACACTATTGTACCACACTGCAAGGAAAAAAACCCAAGCCTTCTTGCAAGTCCATCCTGGGAATCAATTTTTTCTGTTTTTTGCCACAGTAGCTGAGTTTTTACAGTGCCAGCCCACGGAGAAGCAGCTACCCTGGCACAGCTGGGGAACAAACCAGAATTCCAGATGGGCTTTTAAAGGCCTCCTTTACTGCCATGACCTTAAAATACAGCACAGACTGTCATGAGCGATTCTGTAGAACCTTCCTGAAAGAGCAGAGATAATTTTTCTTTCATCATAATAAAAAAATTGAAATGAGGGCTTCAAATACCCCCAAAGCTTTAATTGATTAAATTAACACATCAAAATTAAAAAAACCAACAACCAGAGATGAGCAGGAGGATTGCTTCCCTCTATTATTTTGAACCAGTGGATTTGTATTCCTGATTTTTCCCCCTCTTAAGGAGGACACCACCCAGTTCATTGCACAGAGCAAAAAACTGCTGTAAGTCACACACATGTACAGGGCAAGGGAGTCCTCAAACCCAACAACACCATCACATAAAGGCAGTGGGGCAAACATGGCTTGAACTTGACTAATAGAGCACAGCCATCTGGATTTATTAATAATATTGTTTCAGAGCAATCCCAAAATACAAAGGATGCATGGCTGGGCTATGCCATGTATGAAGCAACTTCTTCTATTACCCATGCAGCCGTTTCCTCAGCTGTCACCAGCCATCTGGCAACTGCTCCTGGGCAAGCAAAGGCTGCCCCTGCCCTGCTCACCAGCTCTTCCCACTGCTCCTGATCCCAGCACCTTCAAAACACAGTTCATGACACCATATCTAACACACCCCACTAATAGGAGCACATCATGCACTCCCTCCATGCACAGGGGGAGAAATAAAAGAAGCTAAAGCTTTCTCTTCATAACTGCAGGACTGGTCAAGAGTTATGAGTGTTAAAGTGAAAAGTTTTGTCAGAGGTGACCAGAGTTTGGGCTTTTGTTGGGTGGAACATGTCTCTGCTAGTCACCAGTTTAAAGAATAACACAGATGCAAGAGCTCTGATCACACTGCATGGGGAAAACAAACTGCATTCCTGGGAGAGAAAGATTTGGTGGATCAGATGCAGTTCTCCAGGAATAAACTCATGGTGGGGAAGTGTGTGGAAAGAAACAGATTCAAACACCAGACTTAGAAGCAGGCAGTGAGTACAAAAAAAAGGGTCAAAACCAAACCCCAAATGAATGAGTTATTACATGTCAGGTACAGATTGAAACCAGTTTCTGTATGGCCCTGAGAACATTTACCTGACCCTCATACACCTCATTCCAGGGTTTTTCAATGGGTCACAACAAGGTGTGCAGGTGTCAGCCCCATGCTCTCACCCAGAGCACACATCCCTGAGGGAATGCAGCAGCTGAACCTGGAGCCCATCCTTTGGGAGCAGGACATGGACCACAAACGAGCTGCTCCAGCTTTTCTCTATCCCTGGCACATTTCCACATGCTCCCCCCCTCCCCCTTCCAGCAGGCTCTCTCCTGACAGCCTTCCCAGTCATTGAATTCCTGTTGGGCTTTTCCTCTCCCCAGAGCCATGTTTTAACACTTTACAAACTGCAAGGCAAATTTACCAGAGGATGGAAAGCAATGCCTGCTCCTACTGCCCCAGGTTTCCAGTCACCTGGACTGTACTGGGTTGTTACCAGGGACTTGCCAAAGCCCTGTACTTCCCACAGAGCAGTGCTCCTGACAGGTTTTCCTAATACCCACCCTCCTCTCCTCCCATTCAATCACTTACTGCTCCTATTCCAATCCAGGGAAAATTCCACAGCCACTTACAGCAGCAAAGCCAGGAAAAAACATTTTTATTGAACTGTGCAGCTTTCATTGTCTTCTTGGCTCGTGGACATAAGAAAAGTTATCACTGGCTCATACAAAGATATCTAATGCAGTTAAAATGCTTCTGGCACAGAAAAAAAGGAAAAAAAATTTGAAGTGTTTCAATGCTTGGCTAAATCTGCTGCAATAGTTGAGAAAGCACTTTCTAAGCAAGTTTATCCATGAGATCAGTGCTTTGTGGTGGACAGCAACAGCTCCATTAATCACAAAACTGTTTTCAAGGACCTGCCAAAACCAGAGGAATAACAGGACAGACACTGCAGAACAGTTCCCTGAGGTGGGCATGAGAGTGAACACACCCACTCTGCATCCCCCTGCACGAGGAGCTGCTCAGGAGGGATCTCTGAGCTGAAAACCCATATTTTCCTATTTAAAGGAACCAATGAGTGCAAAATAACCACCTCCTTTCTGCTGCCTTCCTCTCTACAAGCCTCTGTTGGCACAGCACTTAAGCCACTCATTCAGTTCTCTCACATGAAAGATGTCATGTAGGAAAGAACCAATTCAGGTACAAAGCAAGTGATTTATCAATGTACCTACACGTGGACAGCATTCTCCCTCCAGTCCATAAACTTTATTCCTCCTTAGGAAGAATTTGACAGACCTCAAGCACAGATTGTCCAGCTGAAAGTGTGAAGTACACAGGTCAAAACAGGCCATCCAGCTCCAAACTACCATTTTTATTTCTGTCTTGCTCCCTATAAAAATCAACTTCCCTTTTATACGAGGGGTGAATTCCCAGTGCTGCCAGCTCTTGCTTTATTCCCCCAAGCTCCTCATCCCTCTCAGCCATCCCACTCCCCACTGCACAAGGAAACACTGCCAGGACACTCACTCCAGTCAAACCCTTCGGTGTTTCAGTCCTACTGCCAAAAAGCAGAGTATATAACTTCTGGGATTAAATAGCCCTGTGAGTATCAAAGTGTAGATGAGTCATCAGGGGGAGATTAAAAGGAACTGGTTTTCTAGTATTGCCAGGAAAAGAAAAAAAGTAGTTTGTGGAAGAGACAAGTTACAGTCTTCAAATGCAAGTTCCTCTTGATGTGCTCTCCTCTCAAATGAGTGTTGTCATTTTGATGCATCAGTGGGTGCGAGATCAATGAGATCCTAAACTCTGTGCCTTCCACAAGTTATCTTCCAAATCTAACTGGGAATTGTTTAAGTATTACACAGGCTGAAAAAAGAATAAATCAAGCCTAACTACTGAAAACAGAGGTAATTCATCTGGCAAGCTGAGAACAGAGACAACAGGCTATGAATAATGCAAGAGGGGTAACCCAAAATACACAGTTCAGCCTATTACCTGCAGAGGGGATAAAATAGTTGATTAAATTGAAGAGCAAATACCGTTCAGTGCAATTACTGAATAAATATTTTAGAGCAATTTTTCTGTTTAACATTTGGGAACACGCTCGCACGAGTCCTGCATTACACCCCAGGACACGAGGGGAGGGTTTCTGGGAGAACACGTGCCCTTTCCAAGGCAGAATTCCCAGACCCTGCACAAGCAGAGGGATGAGCACTCCGAGGATGGACTGGCAGGCTGCTGGTCATGCTTCCAAAGGATTTCAGGGAAAGCCAAAGCCCAGGCTGTCCCAGAGCTGTGACTGCAGCAGCTATTTGGCACTGCTGGGAACAAGGCCAACACCAGGTTGTATGTCAGAGCTGTGTGCCTACAGCCCCTTCTTCCCAAAACACATCTTGAAAACTCACGGGAATTAACTGCAGAGTCATTTCACAGAAGCCCAGCTCAAACTCTTAAGCCACTTTGCAAGGCAATCTTTAGGTGCACCACCAGACATTTGTTGAGCAGAAAACCCCAAGTGAGTAATTCTGCCTGTGCAGGTGTGACTCCAGGTGCTGCTTTAGGAAAACATCCTCCTCCTCCTGCCCTGTTTGAGCTGTTGAATAAAATCAGAGCTCAGAAAAGAGGCATCACAGACCATTTGCCCACCTCATTTCACCTCATCGCGGCCCATCCAGGCGTTACAGGGAGCACAACAGGTACCACAACAGAATTGCCACCTGATAATGCCAAGGTAAATCACTTAAACCACTTATGGTCCGTGTTATTTCCATGCAATTAGTTTCAGAGAGTGATTTTGCACGTGGTTCCCTAAGCAACTTGAAATTCTGGGAAAAATCTATTCTTAATTGCCATTTGAACTCTAAGGGAGGTTATTTATCAGAGGGGGGAAAAGCAGACCTTGTGCAAAGGCACAAGCTGGCACAGAGCAGCAGGTGAGCCCTGCCAGTGCCCCTGGGCATTGCCCAGGGTGGAATCATGGCACTCCCAAGACTTCAAGGATTTTCCCTGAAAGCCCTGTGCCTGTGAGGAATGTCACAGTAACTCTCAAACTGCATTTGGGAAAGGGAGGGGGGAAAAAAAACGTTCAGTGAAGCACATCTTTGCTCTAACAAAAAAGTAAGTTTCACATTATGACTTTTTTACCTCATCCTTCCCCTCAGCACTTCAGTGCAGCAAAGATACATCTGGAAAAAGACTCCAATCCACGTGAACTCAGGTATACCTTCAAAGGCATGACCATGGCAAAAAGTAAAACATGCTTCAGTGTAAAAAGCACAGAAGGAAAAAGGGATAAAGCTTCAGTGTAGGAGTTTGGGAATAGCAATTGATGCCTGGGTCAAGCTTGAATTTTAAAGATTAAACACTCAAGAGCAGAAATGTAAGTTCTATCCATTTTCAACTGGGGAAAAAGTAAATGTTACTGGATTTAATCAAGCCTGGAGAAACCCTCTTCCCTATTCTTTGTGGCTGGGTTTAGTTACTGCAATAAAAATGAGTTTTGGGATGTATGACTTCAAACTCAGGCAATTTCAAGAATCTCCAGCTTCAATAAGTCAAGCCACCAGGCAGGAAAACTCATTAAGAACAGCCAGTTCAAAACACACCCATTTCTACTTGGATTTTCCTGAAATGCCCCTTCCCCCCAGTCTCCCTACACTCAGGTACATCTATCCAGCTGTACAATCATAACTCCCAGTTCACCTCTGAAAACACACAGCATGTCAATAACTATGTAGTTCATATAGTTTGGGATGTATTTAAACCAGAGGGAATTACTAAAGATGACGTTTTTATGACTCATTCTAATTGAAGTTGCAACATAAATCTCCAAGTCAAATGCAGTACCTTGAGGGTACTTGATAGATCAATACTCTAAACACACATTATTCATAACATTTAGGTTGAGGAATGTAAAGCTGCTCCTAGCTGTAATAACAGACATAAAAACTCAGCAAATGCAGGTGGAAAAAACCCACAACCAGATATTTTTGAAGCTTTGAGGAGAAATCTGGGATGATGATCCTTGTGAGTCCCTTCCAACCCAGAATAACCCTGTGAAATACTGGAGGTCTGATGTCTGACTTCTGCAGAAGCAGAAATGAACATGAGTGAACCTATTTGGCTTTTAGATGCCTAAATATCTAAAAATCCAGTTCTGCCCCCTAATTTTTACAGAGAGCTTAACTGGCTTCTTAAGTTCTGTTGTCATACACCAGCTTTTTCTTGCACAAAGGAAAAATCACATGCACACAACAAAACCAATGAAATATCTGCATTTTCTGGTGGAGATGAAAAAAATGTATTTAATGTGGTATATGTGAGTCTGACTTTCACAGACTGGAAAGTGGCCTCATGGTGAGATACCATCCCTTGTCCCAGCCTGTATTTTAAAAGCAGCTCCAAACATTTACACTTCAAACATTTACAAGAACGTAGTAAATAAAATAGACTTTAGCACATTTAAGACTACTACTAATGCTTATTTTCCATCAAGGAGGATGTCTGATAAAGATAACATCCACAAAAGATGTATCTTTAGGCATCCTTACCCCAAAGTATTCAAAGCCTAAGACCTGACTTTTGATTTTGACAGTCAATATTTTCCATTTGGCTTTACCTGCCTTGTTATTAAAAAAGAAACAAAACCAAAAAACCAGGTCTGTAACTGCCCAAGATCAAAGAGTAAGAAAAATGTTTTGTCTCACTTGGAAGAGTGAGTGAAATATGGTCATTGCCCATTCTGGTCTCCTCCCAAACTTTAAGAAATAAACTGAGATATTTCAGCAGACCCCTTATCCCATCTATCCCACACTTCAGACAGTGACTTTAACTTTATTCTGTCTGCCAAATGAGTGCACCATGTGCCAGTGATTGTGCTGAGGGAACGATTTAGAGGGTGTCAGGATGGCAAGTGCATCAGCACAGGCACGATTCACAAGTCAACCACCCCATCCATGCTCCCCATGTCCAGGATTTTCTCCTTCAACTGCTTTCACAGCACTCCTGACCTACAAATAAATCAAGAGCAGGGGGCCTCAGCAAAGCTCAGGGCTCTGATTACCTTTTTTTTTCAGTGATGCTGATAACTGGAATGTATTTTCAGCTCCAGGCCACCTCCTCCCTGCCACCAGCGCAGGCAGGATGGAGCAGGAGCAGCCAAAAAGAAAAAAAGGAGCCATGGTTTTGAGCAAGGTGTTTCTCTGGGAATGACTCACCACTCAGGTTTCATTCACACTGAATGCCTGTCCCTTCTTTTACTTTGCTGAGGGCAAGCAGGGCACTGCAAAGACTTGACAGTATCACAGCATCAACAAGGTTCATCAAGTCCAACCTATAATCTAACAGCCCATCATCTAAACCATGGCACCAAGTACCTCACCCAGCCTACTCTTGTTTTTTCAAACTAGTTACCTAACAGGGATTCTAGACACTGAATCTTGTATTTTTTGTCATCTCATCACAGAAGAGCCTCAGAAATACAGAAGTTTCTCAGTTTCACCTGAAGGGAGGTGAACAAGCTCAGATTCCTTGGGGTTTTGTTTTGCTCTTTTTAAAAACACAGGAGCCTTGCATCCTGGAGAATCAATCCAGCTGCTACAGTGCTGGGCACTCAGAAGCACAAGGTTGCCTCAATCTCCCCAAGCATTTATGAGCTCCACAAGTTGGCTCCATCAAGTCAACTCCACCAAGACGCTGGCAACTCTTTTTTAAACGAGCATTGTTTGCAAGAGAGAACACTGTAAAGGCAGAACTAGACTCCCAACTCAAGCTGCCTCTACCCCAAATGCTGCTTTTGCCCCCCAATGCTCAGGGATTAAGAAATCAGCAACAACTCCTCCTTCATCTGGAGAAGCCACAGTGCTTTGCTAATGCTGCTGTGGGGCAGCAGTTACACCAGCAGTGCTGGTCTCCTGTGGAAACTTTTTATGCCCCTTCCAGACATTCCAGTCCAAAACCTTAGGCTGTGCAACACCAGCACATTCTGCCTTTGGGCACCACTCCTGGTGTGACACCATCTGGTGTCAGATTTATTTGGATCTTTCCTTAAGTCTCACACGACCCACAGTCCTTCAATCCTTTGTATTCACTTCCAAGGCACCTCGGAGTTCTGCCAGATAAGTTGGACACAGGATCGTGCCCAACACTGCAGCCAGTAGGAAATCCATGGAATCAACACTTCATTCTCCCTCTTGGGACAGCATTCAGAGCAGGACCATGCTCTGGCACTGCTGTATCCCAGCAAGCCCCATCCTTCTCACACCAGCCTGAAGGGCCTGCACAGCACTCTGCCCTCCAGGCAGCTTTGGGGAGGAAGTTTCCCTGGAACAGAGGATGCTAACAAAAGCAAAATACACAAATCCTGAGTGCCTTGCTACAAAAACCTACTTTAACTTAATATCTTCGTTAAGGAGACTCCAGACTGTGCTGCTGCTGAAAGGGGCTGTCTCCCAGCTCCTGCCCACAACAGTGCTCTGTAGTCTCGTTTTCTCAAGCTCATCCATTTTTTTCCTGCAGGGAGTTATCAGCCAGATAAGAGAATCAATACAACTTGCTGCACAGACACGTGGCTGCTGGTTTTCCTGCTCGTGGCACTTGCAGCAGGAAGATGAGAAATGCCCCATCATCCCTCTCACATTTGGGACTGACAACAGAAATTTAGGTTAGCATTGGTGGGAACTTCACCCAATTAAGCTCCATACCACCTCCTGGAAGATTTTTGTCTGCATCTGTCCCTGTTCCCTAGTGAAAACCACACGAGCACCACCAAAAGTGGTGGTTGAAGCTTTTAAACTTCAATTGAATAAAGCTAGAGAGAAAACAAACCCTCCAATATGGCATGAAGGGTTTTAGAAAATTCATCTGGAATACTTCTAACTTTACTTCCATAAAAGCATAGTGGCAACCTTTACTGCCCACATGGAAACTGCCACATCAGATCTTTGTTTTCCCATTGCTTAGGCAAGAGCAATATATACTATAAACACAATTCAATAAATGCACCATTATTAATTTGGGGGAGTTTAAACTCACCCTAGAGACCACATAATACACCTGCACTCTAAGACACGTACACAAGAGCTTATTTTTCTCTCATCAATCCCATTATCTTTTTCTAATAAACCCAAGTTTGCAGCCAAACTCATCTTTCCCCAGGAACCTGCACAGGTTTTCCATGAGCATCTAATTTAAACCTTCCTTTAGGCAGGAGAAGGCTTCCTAACCCTGCAATCATCTAATCAAAATAAAATTCATATGAAGCAATGCAGAAGCAGCACCTTGAGCTTGTTCTCCTCAAGTTCGGGGTTAAAAATATCCCAAATTAACACCACACCATTCCCCTGCCCCACCCCCAGTCCCACTCCTCACTGTTCAGTGGGCTGGAAATGCAAAACACCTGCCTTTCAGAGGAACCCAAGTGCTGTTATCCAAAACAGCTACTGAATTTCTACAGAAGAGATCAGTCCTGCTCCACTCCAGCTGTCTCCCAGGGCTCATCTTGCCCTCAGCTAATGCTGCAGTTGTGTGCTTTCCAACAGCTACAAAAGGCAGAAGGACTTCACATGCAGATGCTGGGAATGAGCACTTTAGGGAAAGAATAAAACAGGATTTGAAGGAGTGCTATAAGCTGCAGGCAGCCATAACGTGTCCCTCATCCCTCCTGCCTCCTGTTTGTGTCCTGCAGGAGTGCACCGGGGGACCAGCTCACACAAACCTCCGAGGAAAACACAGTTAAGGACACCCAGCACCTGAGAGCCAGGGAATTTCTCTGTGTCTCTTTCCAAGTCAGCTCACAGACTGCGATTTTGCACAGGACACACACATCTCAACTGTGGAGTCAGTGGCATCTTTTGATATTCAGTGCAGAGATCTGGTGCTGAAACCATTTGTACCCACCACCACGCACCCACCCAACAAAGCAGCACAGGCTGAGTCCCAGTAAACTCAACCTACACCTATTTACAGCTGTGCTTCACACCAACCACCACGGGGTTCACACAATACGAGCCCTCCTCCCTCAGAGCAGACATTCTGAATGACCTCTAAATGACACCCAGTGCTGCCCAACCTCCACGGGGGGGTTTACTTTGGGAAAAAGAGTATGACAGGTGCCCCCAGGTAACCAGCTGGCTGTGCTTTGGGAAACCAGATTTCTAGAGGAATGATGTTTAAAAGGTCTCAAATTCCCACTGTGCTTAAAACAAATGAAGAGCCCTTTCAGGGAATCTCCATGGGGCTTGTTTGCAGGAGGGGCCAAGGATATGTTTATTTCTGCCTCATTTCCTCTTCCAGATCACACGCTGAGAAACACCATTAAAGCCCAACAAGGTAAGAAATTTTGATAAACTTCAGCCTGAAACACCAATAAAATAGTGACTAAGCTCTGGCTTGCAGCCTTTCCTCCAGCACAGGCTCATCAAAACTGCTCAGAGCTTTCTGCTAAGTAACCCTTTGAAAACAAACACGACCAGCAGTCACTACTTACTATGTCACTAATTACTACTTACTGTGCCACAGTAAGGCTTTGGGATCCTCAGGCCAAGAGCAGACCTTCCTTCACCTCTCATCCTGTGGTACATCTGACAGATTTTGCCCACTAAAACCTGAGCAGATGGGTAGGACACCTCCCCTCTATTTTCTCCTACCCAGTGGACCATGCAGAACATGTAACACAAACCTCACACAGGCATTTCAGTGGGAGAGAGGCAAGGCCTGAGTATCTCTTCAAAAGGAGCCTGTGGAAGACAAAGTCTCTTCTGCTAATGAAAGCAGTAAGCACAGTTCATATATAGACCATAAGACACCACCCAACCCATTTACCCAACCTCAGTACCACACATGTTCTAACAACTCACAGAGAACCAACACCACACCACCTCATCCAGCAAGGCTGCTGGTCTACTTTGACCACATTTCACAGGCTTTAAAACAGAGACCAATTTTTTCTTCCACACGTGGAACAAGCACCCTCACTACGCTCAGCCTACATCAGCACCAGCTTTCCTGTTCTTGGCACACCAAGCCCACAGAGCTGACCCATGGAAAGCCCACCTTCAGGGCCTCCAGGAGGGTTCCTTCCTGCCCAGGATGTCTGCAGTCACCAGGCTTGGTACCTCCCAGCCCAGGGCACTAGATCCAACCTGAGGTACAGAGCAACCTGACTCACCAGTTGTGTGCAAAACCACTCAGGTGTTGATGGTGGGACCCTCAAGAGCAGAGTGTGAAGGCAGCAGGGCTTGGCAGAGTCAGCAAGACCCGGGCTGGGATTTAGAGCTCCTGAAAATGCCCACGCAGACCATCACTGAAGTCTCAACACATTCTATACGACGTTAGGTCGAAAACAGTCTCACAATAACCCTGACACTTCTTGGGCAATTGCTCCCTGCAGATGCTGTAGCTCACTACCTGCACAGGTGATACTGGTTCATTCCTGCAACCTGTTCGACGCTCAGACCTGTGTTTCAGGTAGTATAAAATCATATATAATCAGGTTTTGCCGGCAAAGAACAGGCCTGAACAAAGGGCTACAGGAAAATAATCTCATCTCTACTGCACATCATCATCAGTAAGCCAACAGCGAGGGCAATGCTAACATGCAGACGCGGCAATAATCTAATTAACAGTGACCTTTTCTTCTCTTGCATTGCAGACAGGTCAAAACACTTGAGTCGCTTTGAAAAGCGGGACGATGTCAAAAATGGCTGTTCTGGGAAATCCCTCCATCTAATAATGGCTTTAAGCAGCCAAGTCGCCCAGCGAGGTTCATCTCGAACTCAAGAATGCTTGGCAGGAGCAGTGAATGCAAACAAAGGGATTTCCCGTGAATGTGCACCGCACAGGAGGCAAATCCTCCTCATTAGACGCCCCCCGGATAATTAATGCTCGGGAACCAGTCGCAGTGTTTCCGAATTCACTGATCAAACCAAACGCACTGACACGCATCTGTTCCAGTCCCCTCATCCCATGTGCCACCGCCTCTTTTTCAGAAAGCAAAGCTACTTGTTAGCAGCAGCAGCTTTTCTGCTACGGATTCTGCAGCTCCGGCAGCGACATCCTGAGAGGAGAGTGTAATCCCCTCTTTATGTATTATTTCAAAAGGGGAGATTGCTCTGGAGACAAAGGGCGGCCCCGGGAACCCGACATGGGGAATTAAGGAGCTGTGGGAAGCTGACAACCTTGCTGCAGGAGCCCCAAGGTTACTGGCAGAGCATCGGCAGCGGGAGGAGCTGGAGCAGGACATCCCCGCGCTGGGGGATGCTCTGCCTGCGAGAGAGAGGGGGGACGAGGAATCCCAGCTCCCCTGCCCAGCACATTTCCCACAGGAGCAATAAAAGAAGGCTCGGAAATGAAGTGGAGCTGCATCTCCATCCCCGGCGGCTGGGAATCACCCTCCGCTGCGGGGAAATCCCGCACGGAGCACCGGGAGGCGGCTGCAGGCTCGTCTTCACCCAGGGCGAGCTGGGGGTTCCCCCGGGGCTTTGAAATTCGAGCCTCAGCCCTGCACTGCATCTCCAGCCCCAGGGAGGGACGGAGGGGCCAGAGCAGACAGGAGGATTTTTGCCAGACCCCCCCCCCAGTTCTTGTCGGGCAGGTCATACCGCCACATACACCAAGAGCCCCCTACACACACTCCTAACTCATCAATTTTCTGCTCGCAAATTCGCTCCCAGAAATAATTGCATTGCTCTAAGAGCAAAAGCAAGAGCATCCACAGAATAGCAGAAAACGAGTGTTGACAAAGCAGTCGGTGAGCTGAGGCTGCAACAACCCACCCACCCCAAACGGGGCAGAAATCCTTCCCCCAGGAGTAGTTTCCCTATTTATAGGGAACGGACTTGGCAACATTAGCCTGCAATTATTAACCCTTCAAAGACCCTTTGCCCCCACTCATCTCGCCAACCAAACAACTGCTCCCTGGGAAGGGCATGTACTTCAGCATCGCATGACCCAGAACTGCACCGACACTACGAGTTACTCCTGCAGAAATCATTCTGCCCTTCTGCTGCAGCCAAACGCCTCTACTGTGGCTATTGCTGCAGAATCAAATCTTTGTGATGTGCCAAGGACTCATTCTTTCTAGTCTGGAGCACCTGTCAATGGAACATCATCTATCCACATGGAATGTTAAGCAGCAGAACTAATTACAGACACTACGCAAAAGAACCAACACGGGCTTTTTTCCCCCCGCCGTGTTCCACCAGATGTCTTGTCTTTCAAAAAACTAAAATAATCAAGCCTCATAAATCACAGTGTTTTTAACTACACTCAGAAATTGGGATTGGTAGGCAGAGTGCTTTAATTCTAAAACACCAACAAGGACTTTAACTAAAAAAATAAATTGACGCACCGCAACCTTCATAATAAAACAGAGTAAAATCCACAGGAATTCTCCTGAACATTCATGCTCCCCTCAGAAACCCATTTTTCCAACAAGAGGATTGAAAAAGCTTTACTATTCCCTGCAGATGCTGTTTCATCAGGCACAAAAGAGACCCCAAGACCTGCACTGGAATCCCCTGGGCAGTGAAAGAGCCATGTCCCACAGTGTTTGTGCTCAGCTCCAGGCAAGTAATACAACTAATTCATTCTCTATTCATACTTTTAGTTATATTTATTTGAGCTAGGTATCTGTTTCTACTAAGTGAAGATGCTAGACTTACACACCATGTAAGGGTTTATGTTTATGGAATAACATTTTCAGCAACTGAGAAGTCAAGATTTCCCACCCCAGCACACCAATCACTTCTGGGAATTTTTTGAAGCAGATGAGTATTCTCCATATCAGGCTTTGGTTCCATTTCTCAAGCTCAGAGGAACTTGCCATCCTGCCCAAGCTGGCAGCTCCATCACACCTGGTACCTGGACTTGTCCCCTGAATTTTTAGGGCTGAAGCTTTCTTTACAGAAGCACTGGGGGCGTTGACACTCAAGCCACACAGCTCAGCACCTCTCAGGCAGCGCTGATGGGGAACTTGAGCAGTTACAGGGCAGGAAACCGAGAAGGCAACTTCTCATCCCTATTGCAGCCACAGCACAGAGGTACAGGAAAGGCAGGGGGGAATTCAGACCTCAAATGAAAGTGCAACAGCAGCCATTTGAACTGTGAGCTGTTGCAAAAAGCTCATCTGAAAAATCACCCTTCAGGGGTTCACATCTGGGACAAACCCACGAGGACACAGCCCTGGAGCCCCTGCACCTCCCCAAACCAGAAGGTTGGAAGAAGTGCTTTTCCTCAGCATTTCCCCTCTAGGCCACAGTCTCTGCCTTCAATGAGGGAGGAGGCCAAACTTTCTTCAAGGAGGACAAACTTTTCTTAAGCACTTGCTGCATTTGTGACAAAAAAGGCTCAATAATGGGCAAACTTGAAGACCCACACAGAGTTTGTGTGTACAGCAAATAGAGCCCCCCAAAGAGCTGAGTGCATAAACCTGTAGGAACTGTCCAGATTCAGGAGTCACGCTCTCCAAAGTCCTCAAGTAACTTAACTGAAGTACAATTTCCTTGAACAACAAGCACTGATGTTAAGAATCACAAAATGGTTTGGGTTGGGAGGGATCTTACAGCTCATTTTGCTCCAACCCTCTGCCCAGGGCAGGGACACCTCCCACTGTCCCAGGGGGCTCCAGCCTGGCCTTGGACACTCCCAGGGATGGGGCAGCCACAGCTTCTCTGGGCAATCAATCAACTGACCACAATTAACATCTCTTCCTGAGCAAACCAAGAAAAATGTGGGCAATAAAACATGTGGGGAGAATGGCAGCAGGACCCCAATAAATGGGTGAACATCGGCTACATTTTGGATACTGCACACAAAAAATTACTGGGGAGACAGGAAGAAAGCAGAAGACTTTATTCTTCACAAGAAATTATGTGTCTCTTTAATGTGTCACTGCTGTGAAGAGTGGAAGATTCATATTCACATCATCAATGTGTAGGAAAAATGCACATGGTCCACGATGAGATAATTTGTGTCTTTGAATCAGAGGAAAAGTAAACGCACTCCTGCCCTCGCTCTGCCTCCAAGGCTCTGCTGTATGATTTCCCTAAAGACACCAGCTTGCAGCTGGGGCACCACATGTGCCACAACACCCCTCACCTGAGCCAGAGGGACATGAACAGCGTGCAAGGAGAGGGGAAAACTCAAGCATTTGACTCCAAAGGTTGCGTGACGTGCAGCAAACCACTGCCAGAGACATTAGATGTTAAATCTCTCTGAGCAACACTATATATATAAATCTCCCCAGCTCTAAGCTTGGCTTACAAGCTGTTTTCCCTGCTCTGACAGGTTCACAGGAGCAGCACCATCGAGCTTTAAAGCACGTAGAGAGATCCACTGCTGGCCGTGTGCTCCCAGTGCCACTCCCCCCAGCTGGCAGTGAGCCATGCTTGCATTCATGGGCTTGGAGGAGCAGACAAAAATAGACTGATTTGCAGAGCAATCAAATGAAAAGGTTTTATTGAAGCTCTCAAAATACTCAGTCCTACCCGACCTGTGAATGAAAACACAGCCCCCCTCTGTTCCTTGTTAAGGGAGAGACTCCGGAGCCTCGGGACACGATGTTCCAGTCTGCAGATGTGGGAAAAGGGGAAACACAAGCTACAGCCCTCTCTGGCATCTCATAAAACGCTGTCTTCCTCGTTTTCTCAGCAGCACTTCTGTGCAGAAATTGATTTAAAGAATCCCCTGCCTTTTCACCTACTAATTCTGGTACACATTTAGAAAATGTACGTCAATACTGAACAGGCTCAGTCCCCACCAGCCTTCAGCTTAGCAAACACAGGCACAGAACCTGCAGCATGGCACTGTTTATTAACCTCACAGAGCTCCCCCTTCCACCCTCAGAGGTGTTTCCACAGCCTGCCTGGCACAACATACTGGATTTCATGTCCAGTCTCAGGCAGAGGAAAACCCACATTCATTACCCCGGGCACACAGCACTCCTGCTGTAATTGCCTCTGTTAGCAATTACACAGCACAGTTTTGCACCTCTTTTTATCCTGAAGTTACAGATTTTTGGGAATGACATGCAGGCAGAAGTATGGGGGTGAAAAAGAGATCCCAGGACACCCACCCTACCCCTCTCATGCAGCAGGTAACATACCTCAAGGCTGTGCTGCTCCTTCTCCCACAGCCACACTGAGATGAGACCAATGTTCTCCACCAGCAGTGGAAGAAAAGCCTTTTCCTTTGCAGAGTACAGCTGAACTCATAATGCCACTGGAGAAAGATTTCAACCACAACAAAGGGCTAAAAACCAACCCAACCCAACCAACCCATTTATATCTTGCAGGTTTGTGCTCAGCTCCCAGCTCAGGCAGGATGGACATCTCCTCTTTGTTCCCATCTCCTGTGGCTATTTTTACACCACATGACTTCCCAGCTTTATTGTACCAGAAACTGGCACTGTTTTATTATCTCATCAGGACATCTATAATTCAGACAAGAAGCAGTCTCAGAATTTGTCTTCCTCCCTGGTGCGAGGCTTAATTAACCTCAGTTCCTTAATGTCAGCCAGAAGATGCACGAAGGCATCACTTCTAATAGTAAAGCTATTTTTTTCCATAATAAAATGCAGAAGTAAACACCTTTTCCAAAGCAATAGGCACTGAACACATGAAGGCTGTGACAAGAAAGCCCCAGTGAATCTCACCAGTTCATTCCTGTGATGCTTGAGACTCTGGACATCACGTATCCCTACAGTGAAACAGGGAATGCCTGCTGCCACGAGGGGCAGCCAGGGCTAATCCTCCAGCAAAACCAGCTTCACACATGAGAGTAATCAAGGTTTCTCGAGCCATTTCACTACTTAAATGTTTCACTCTTCTCCAGGAAAGCATCTAAAATGCAACATGAATACCCTCATGGGAAGGGGCAGAGGGAATGCAGGCATTTACTTCCAGCATACTCAGAGCCACCTTCAGGATTTTATTTACCTGAGTGAGTGTATTTAAGTGCCACCATCACACTGAGCAATGAAGAGCAGGAGGGGTTACATCACCTTCCCGTGCAAGTGCAGCCACCTCAGCCACAACAGAGCAGCAGAATTCACAAATCTGCTCAAAAAAAAGTCCAGGATTTTTCTGTCTTAAAAATAACTCCCAAGGAACCACCTGGTCAAAGGTCTAGCAAGCAGGACAACAGGAACAAGATGACCACAGTGTATCTCTGAGAATTAGAGACCTCCAGCCTTTTCACATCTCCTGAGACAGTGACTAAATATTCCCTGGAACTGCCACTACTCCTTCAATCAAATCCAAGCCTGCTACAGCTCTGATGTGGAATTTTCTTGAGTAGGCAGCTCAGGAGGAAAAAAAAAAACAAACCAAGGAACAAGCTGCTTTTTTAAGCAATTTTTCCAGCATCTTTTTACTATGGCTTTAAGTGGAGTAGCAAAGATACCAAAATATTTCAATCAATAGCTGTGGAAAACAACACAGCATTCTGTGATAGGGCTAAGAGGAAAGAACAAGAGCCTGGATTTCTCTGGAAATATTTACAAGAGAGTCTATTTCTAAATATCCACATGGCCAAACATTCCACACAATGAAACATTCTTCTTAATGAAATTGTGAGCTCAGTTTACTTGGACACCATGGCTATAAAGCTTGATTTCACTTGTTTTATATATCCATGACTACAGAGAGCCCATCTATAAATACCCAAGTGCCTTTTGCAGGAGGTTCTTTAGTTTGACTTCCCAACGTTCATGCAAGTCAACCCCAGAGGCATTTCACACACATTAACGCCAGCTGCTGTCAGCAACTGCAAGACCTCAGCCTAAAAGAGTTGGGGTTATTTAGTCCCTCTTGGAGAAGAGAGGGCTCCAGGGAGACATTAGAGCCCCTTCCAGGGCTTAAAGGGCTACAAAAGAGCTGGAGAGGGGCTGGGGACAAGAGCCTGGAGTGACAGGACACAGGGAATGGCTTCCCCACTGCCAGAGGGATAGTGGGGAGGAATTGTTCCCTGGGAGGGTGGGCAGACCCTGGCACAGGGTGCCCAGAGAAGCTGTGGCTGCCCCATCCCTGGGAGTGTCCAAGGCCAGGCTGGAGCCCCCTGGGACGGTGGGAGGTGTCCCTGGGGGGGTGAAACAAGATGAGCTTTAAGCTTTTCTCCTGTGTACATCCACACCACGGCACTGTTATCTTTCCAGGACGAGACACGCCTCCCCCATCATGTGCTCTGAATGACTTGCACACACGATGACAGCCCCCAGAAGTGGTTTCCACTAGAGCTGCTGCGTGCAGGCTGTGCCAGCACTTCCCACTGCTTCCCTGGCAGCCTCCTGGAGCTATTCCTGGGACCTCTGACTCCTCAGACCAACCCCGTGGACTTGGGGACACAGCAGTGCCCCAACAATGGCTTTGGAGATGTTTATAAAGCAAGCTGTGCAGAAGGGAAAACAGAGGAACAGACACTGAATTATTCTGGTGTGGGTTTGCAGACAGTTTTAACAGTGTGTTTGAATAACATGGTACAGTCATATTTCCCAAGGGATGACTCTCAGAAAATAAAGCTCTCTTTTCATGCACTTATGTAGGGCAACTTTACAACATACAGTGATCCCATCATGCTGGCTACAATGCAGGAACATCTCCAGTTCTCCTACAAAAAAATTAAATCCTCCTTTCATGGCTTTTTTCAGCTGCTACAATAATGTGAACTTTCAAGCGAGACAGTAAAGCAACAGCTTTTATTTCTTCTATTAGCACAAAGAAAATACTCAAGAGAGACAGTGTAAGAATGATTCTTATGTCATTTACTTGTTACCACAACTCCCACAAATTGGGCAGTTATACCTGAGCCAGCAGAAGCTCTGTGGAGACCCAGCATCCCATGGCTCCCAATTCTTTGCTCCTTCATAAGGGAACCCACCACTTCTTACGTGGCTGTCAGAGCAAAAGGAAAACCTTCCCGTGTCAAGTGACCTCTAGAGAGATCAAGAGATTGGACTGGATTTGGTGGAGATGCCCTTCAACCCTGACAAACACCTTCTCAACACTTATTAAAATACATGGAAAATAAGAACACCCACACGCTGCATGACTGTGCCCTAGAGCTAAAGGGTTTTAGATCACCCTATCCTGAATATTTTTTTGAGAAGGGAGTGAATAATTCAGCAGTTAAACCTGCCAGCCAGAACACAGCCACTGTCTTGCTTCCACCAGTGATGTATAAAAGGCCTCTGAAAGGACAGTGGGAATTAATTTATGGCAATAAATGTTCTGATATACACTTCCTGATGAATTTAAAGAGTGCTTGTCTGCATTTCCAACAGCTCCAAGCACTCTCTGCCTCCAGGCCCAACCCAAGATGACAAGAACAGCTGAACAACAATCTCTAGTCAACTTGTTTCCCTGTTTTAATAACACCTGTGACATCCAAGAGATGAGTGTACACATACTTTTATATTTGGGGCAGGAAGCAGCCCTGGAAGAGCAAAGGCTATTCCCCCTTCTTGCCATCAGCCTTGGGACAGGAGGGATCCACACCTTCACACTCAGTGTGTGGATCCACTACAGGCAGTTGGAGAGCCCCTGGGATACTGCAATTTGCTCCCGGGCAGGATGTGGCATTATGTGAGCAAAAGCTCTTCTTCTGATCCCTCTAACGGTCTCACATTATGAGGCAGTGTCAGCAAACCTGCAATTTCAGTTTTCTCTTCATTAGAGCTCAGAAAACCATCCAAGCCCTTTCCATATGATATCCTTCAGCTCCCTGGGGTTCGGCTGAATGCTGAGAGCCAAGAGGAAAACTCTCTAGGGCCGGGACAAAGAGATGCCATCAGAGGGCATTCCCAGTTTCCAGAGTGACTCACCCATCACTCCTGAAGCACATTCCTAGCACAGAAGAGAGGCAGCCACAGTCCAAGACACGCTCCTATAAGGTCACAGACACCAGAAGCCAAATTTTGATGCTTGGCAGCTGCCTGCCCAGTCAAATAATTTCTCTTTTAACATATTTTACCTCCTAATACAGCCAGCTTCTCCCCCTGCAAGGGCTCCTCTTTGTCTCACCTCCTTCCAAGTTGGAAGATCCTTCTCCAGAGACAGCCTTTTTAAGGGATTTTTTTTTTAACTCTTACACAGTAAGTGCCAGTAGCAAATAACACTGCAGAGTAGCAGCATATGGCAAAACACAGAGGTGGCACTTATCCCGTCAGCTTTGTCTCTTATCTAAGCAGCTTATAAAGAAGCA
This sequence comes from Serilophus lunatus, assembly GCA_013399895.1. NCBI lineage: Eukaryota > Metazoa > Chordata > Aves > Passeriformes > Eurylaimidae > Serilophus > Serilophus lunatus. Next base: position 187,357 of record VXBA01004876.1, on the reverse strand, counting down.
AGTCCTTCCATCTCCTCTCATGGCACCCAGGGTGTGTTATCAGACCCACTGCATTCCAGGCTGGACAGGCTCAAAAACCCTGTCCTGAAGAGCCTGCAGCTTCAAGCTGCAGTCAATTCCAACACAGCTTCACAAAATACATCCCATGCTTATCTATTCCAAGGTAAACTTAATTTACAGCCTTGTAAATTAAGGAATGCACAGATCAGATGACAGGCAGCAACAGTGGGAGGGCTTGAAGGAGGAGAGTTGTGCCACACCTCAATCATTTCCACTGCAGCCACTGAAGTATGAAACTCACGTTTTAAGAGACAGAAATATTTCTGTGTTTTGTTTAGAGAAATAAACTGCCTGTAACAAACCGCAGAAAACAGGTTTGCCAACAGTCCTAGCATTGCCTTTTGCATTTGGGGCTCTGGAAGGTTACCTTTACTGTGGCAGTGTTGGTGCTTTAAGACAGAAATAGAAAAACAGGCCTGATTACGCATTTTCTTCAATAAATAATGCAGAAAGCCTCTGCACTTCTGTGAAGGGAGATTCAAAGCCAGGTCGCCTTGGAAAGCACCCCCTCACACACACAGACCCCACAAAAACAGCTCTTCCAACTCAAAGCAACCCCGGCTTTGGAGAGCGGACTCCCAGTAAATCTTAATTTTACTTCAGCATCATTACTATCAGCATTCATAATTAATGACATGCAAAAAAACCCCAACTTACTATGCAAGTCATCATGGAAAAAAATACGATAGCCTAAGTCTTGGAAAGCAGAGCACAGCAATCTCAGAGGTCTTTTCCAACTCTCATCCCACTGCTGGCAGAACTGGGTTTTACTAAGCCCAGTTCTATGTACCCCAGTCTAAAAGAAATCTTTGCCTGCTAATAAATCTGCAGGGCATTATAAATTCTGGCTGTAGGAAGAGAAAGCAGAAGATTTTTTTCCATGGGCAGGGGGACAACACTCCTCCAAAGGACTCCAGAGCCAGGAGCACGCAGAGTTGCAGCTGCTGCTGTTCCCTGCTGGCTGCCCCACACGCTCAGGGGAGACGGGATTACTGCAGGGTGTTTTCAGCAGCTCAACATTAGTCAGCACCGGCATTTAACAGCTCTAGCACGCGAAATAAATAGCTTGACCTCTGCTCCCTCCCACCACCTCGGCGTGCCCAAGGACAAGGGCAGCAGGGCTGGAATTGCTTCCCTCTGCACTTGCACCCCCCTCTTCCTGCTAAAATTGCTGCAAAGGCACCGTGCCACTGCTGTGCTGATGGGAGGGACAAGCAAACAGCCCGAGCAGCCCACCGAGGAATCCTCTGCAACCCACTGACCACCTCTCCTTTTTCAACTCCACATCCAACACCAAGTATTTCCTACTCGGACATCCAGGAGAAACAGCCAAAGCAGAGCAGGGCAGACTTCCAGCAGCACGATTGCAGTGAGCTAAGACTTCCAGAGAGGTTTTCTCCAGCCACACAGAGCCAAGAATATAACGTGTTTAGCAGCATTTATGGCACACAGCTACAACACTGCCTGCACAACACTGTGTGAAACAGGCTGAGACACCAACAAGAGCACGGGGCTTTTGCCAGGTTCCTGACACCACAGGAAGGACAGGGCCAGCAAGCAGCTTTCTGTCTGGTTCAGCACCATCCAGTATCACTGAAATTGAAAGATACAGCGATGCCTTTATAACGGGACTCAAGGTTTTTGATAAGTAATGCTCAGGTTACTCATTTCTTCCTAATTTCACGGTAGAATCTCCAAATCCTTTTTCCTTTAAACGACCCTTTAGAGCCTCAGCTGTTTGGGGCAGCAGCACATAGTCCAAAGTGTTAAAGAACAATAACATGACATCAACATTCAGATTTGCTAAATCCCATGATTTTAGGGCAACACCATGAAAAACAAGTCCCCTCCCCCCCTTTTCCCTCTCAAATTCCAGCAGCTCCATGTCTCCATTTCAGGCAGGCTTGGTACCTCAACTGACCTGCATTTGCCAGTGCAGTTTATTTATTTCAAAACAATTCAAGCATCCAGGATCCTGCTAATTACACTTTTTTTTTCCCCCCTACATAAAAAAACCCCACTTTCTTCTTGTCTCTCAAGAGTAACAGATCACATCTAGATTTGTTCCCAGGAGGATTCTGCCAGTGCACACTTGCTTCAAAGCAGCAGAGAGGATGAAAAAGCAAGTTTTTACACTTTTTCTCTCCAGGGTGCCGACCGGTTCCTTACCAGCTGGGAAAGCAGGAGGCCAGTAACTGATGGGTTGCTGCAAAGCCCTGCAGAGGGACTAGAGACATTAAAATCTCTAGTTGCTACACAGTCAAGTGTCACAACAAACCTTTAACAGTATACTGTGAGCTAATACTCTGTTATTTCTTCCTCACCATCCCAACACCACAACTCAAGGCTTTCAGGGTGCAACTCAATGACGAGAATAACTGCAATAACAAAGTCTCGTGCTACGTCCCAAATCTGCACCGCTGGGGTTTTTATACAAATGCAGAGCGAGTTTTTAGGCAATTCTTGGCAAATACTACTTTTGGTGCTTTTGTCCCCTGTGCTGGAGGTGCCCCAGGAAGGACTGGCCGTGGCACTCAGGGATGGGGCACAGGGGGGACTTTGGAGGGGTTTTCCAGCCTCAGGGATTCTGTGACCCCACTAAATCCCTCCTGCACATTCAGCAGTGCCACGGTATCTTCATTTCTGTTCACATTTGCTGATGCAACAACAGGTACAGGGCAATAGTATCTACATCTACTACTACTTGCACAACCTGTGGCACTCCCAGAACCACAGCAAGCCTCCAAAACTCCTGCCAGCACAGTGCATTATTCATCAGATCTTCTCACAGATACATTATCCAAACAACCAACATTTCTTGCTCTCGAGTTCTCTCCCTCCATCTTTTACTAGATGATTTTAAGCCAAGTTTTGTAAAATTAGGAAGCTTGGCTAAAAATACCTGTTACATGCAGTACTGTGCAAGAACTCAAAAGCCACAAGAAAGCACAGTACAAATCAGTAGAGAGACACGAAAGCAGCTTAAGGGATGAAAGAGGCACTCTCTAGACATGCACCAAAGGAAACACAGGTGAAGAAACAGTTCCTCAATGCTCTTCTAGCGAATTCTGCCCGCATTGATTTAAACATGCAGAGGGTTAGCGATTCAATTCCTCTGCAAAGCCTCAGACTTTCCACCGATTCCACCCAGCAATAAACACGACCTTGGACAATATTGCTTCTCATCTCACCCCCACCCTTTCCCTGCAGGAAGAAGACAAGCTTCCCAAGGATAGGAGCCGTCCCTCCTGTTAGCCAGAAGTGCAGAGACTGAAGTATCACCATCCATCCCCTGAAATGTGGCTCATCTTAAGCCTTCTGAGCAAAAAAAATTCCACAGCAGAACGACCGGGCAAAGCCCAAGGAATGCAAAAAGCCTTTCCCACCCTTTTAATCTGTGCATGGAAGGCAAAAGCAACTTCAGCATCCTGTTAGGTTATAAAACTAAAAAATAATCCATATTTGGAGAAACTTCTGGTGTATGCTCAATTTAGAAAAAGATGAACAAAATTCCTTTCTTTCTCCAGGGTAAGAGAATAAAGTTACTCACTGTGAGCACACAAGAGCAATAAGAGTGTTCCTCTCTTTTTGGGAAAGCCTGCCCACCGCTTACCTCAATGTTCCAAGCTTTGGAACTTAAGTCTGATTTGGGGAATACCTCCATATGAGGGGAGGAATAAGTAACAAAAGCAACAGAAAAAGCTGCCACCACTCAGGAACACACAAGACAACAATTACACAGAGGGGAAGGAAATAAAGTGTTCTCTCTGGCAAAGATAAACACTTTCTTCCCAAAATGCTCACCCCTGCTCTATGATCAAGAGAGTAAGGATATGGTGGCAACAGTGACTACAGTCTGAACAAGGAGTTACAGTCTAGCACAATATCCAAAGGGAAAGTAAAAGCAACCGTGGATTAGGGCATTTGCCAAGCAGCCACAGAAATGAAAATGTCAAGAGATCATAGAGTTCCATCTGAGAAAAAGGGTAGGGGTTTCACACAGGTTTCTTCTGCGCTGATGGGCCAAAGCCACACTCACACATGTGCCAAGACACTGAGCTCAAGCAATGCTGCTCTGACACGGCCTAAACAAGCCCTTCAAGGAACAGAGCTGCCAAGCCAAAAATTAAAAAAGGTGTAATCACACAGTTATTTCTGCATGTTCCTGGAAATACCCTGACCTGGTGGATCACACCGAGGCTCCCAAGGCAGCTGGTGGAAGGTGCAATTCCAGGGGAGCTCCAAGTATCAATTCTGAGTCTTCCTTTAAAGGTCAAAGATATTTGCTGTTGATTTTGGAGCATCATTAAGGTGCCAACTCTCACCTCGGGCAACACTCACGATCCCTCACCACTTCCAATTAAAGCAGTGCTGCATGACTGACTCTGACTTTTAAGGTATCAAAATTCATGACAACTTGTATAGAGTTCTACCAGAAATATTGACCACCTTTCTCCCCTTAAAACCTCTTCCTCGACAGAACCATTTATCTGAATTCAGAACTGGCACCAAACCAGAGGCTTTCCTGCTCCTCAGTGTTGACAGGAGCTGTGTCAGTCTAAACAAGCCAGACAGACACAAGGGCTTATTCCCTGACTTCACAGGACACTGTCCACCCACCTGGCAGCCCTAAGGTTGCAAGGATGTTTCTACCCCACTGAGAAGGTGCAAGCGTATCAACATTAAGATTTTTTTAAGATTAAGTAAATTCAGGCTAGGTTACAATGTCAACAGAAACTAGAAGGCCACAGGAACAGGCCATGGAACATCATCACTGATTAACAAGAACATCCATGATGGGCTGGGAGACGAGCACATGTCACCCAGAGCAGCCTCCTCCCAAAACTGGAACCCTCCTCCAGAACTCCAGCCCTCAAGGGATGGACAGATCCTCAGAGGGACACAGCACTGGCCTGGCAGGTGTAATGTCATCCTACCTATCCACCTGCTGCCAAAACCACTCCTTGGCAAGTCTTTGCTTATGAAAAGACCACACCAGAGCTGGACTGACCCACCTCAGCCCCTGAAGGTGACTGACATCCATTTTCCATACAGCAAAGACAACCCTTGTCACAGTACAGGGAAGCCAAGATTTACCCAGTGCAGCAGCTATTTGGCACAGCTAGAGAGAAACTGCCAAAATTAAGGCCCCCGGCCCAGCTCACACAGGAGGTTTCTGTTCCTGCTGTTATGGTGAAATAAATAGATTCAAAGGTTTGAGAGCTATTGAAATGTGCACATGGCAAACAACCCGGTGCACATTTTGCTGTGTGCAGCTACCAACAGGAGTGTTTCCCACTTGCCAAAGTATTCCCATGGAAGTGTCACTCCAGGACTTGCCAAATAACCATCACTAGAAGCTGAAGCTGACTCTGGCTCCCAGCCTCACACCTGAGCACAGGAATGTACCACTGACTTCTGCAGCAACCTACATGGAATAAACCCTTCAGAGGGCCCAAACCCATCCAGGAGGATTTCCTTACAGAGAAATGAAGTGGAAATCCTGGTTAACGTTCCCTCAAACCCAAGAAACACAGAAGGTGAGACCCAAAAGGAAAGAAAGCAGCAGGGTGACATCCAGGCTAAATATTGCTTGTCGCCCTGTAGGCACCTTCTCAGCAGCCACCCCCTGGTTCCTCTGCTCCCTTTGGCTGCAGCCACAACATCCATCAGCAGCAGTTTGCTGCTGCACGGCCTCAGCAACACCAGGAACAACTGGATCCAGTCAGACTTGGTCCCCAGTAAAGCCTCTTCAGGGACAGGCAGTGCTGCAAGTCACAGAAGGCCAGACACTCCCTTCCTTGATTATAAAGCCTCATTAGCTTCCCACCTCCCTCTCCCACATCAGGGAATGGGATAAAGGGCTTACAAGGATGGGGGAGCCTTGGGAAGGTGTGGCAATTAATACTCCAGAACTTGCACTACCTAAAGCACATGAGTCATTTCAGGCTAAAGAAAAATTGTATGCAGATTTCCTTTTGATTCAAAGCCCAGCCATCAATTAAGCTGCTAACAGACAATGCAATGTCTCTATAGACCCCCCAGTGTCCAGGATTGCTGAGCAAGTCAGCATTCAACTCCACAAGTATATTCCAGTAAAACCTCCAACACTCAGAGTAGGATGACTGGGGGGAAAAAATTAACCAAGGGGTTTCTACATGGGGGCACAAATAAGAAAGGTAAACCAAACCAGGGCCATTTTGGTTTAGAGCACCTTAACTGAAGAATTATATCAAGCTTAGTATTCCTGAAAACTCCAGAGGCTTAAATTCTGTTCTGATCCCACAGTTGAAAACTCACTCAAAATTAATTAATCATTAGAGACAAGTATTTGGATGACCAGCTGCCATAAGAAATCAAAAACTCTTTTATACACTGGAAGAACTGGATGCTGCAGAACTGAATTCAATCTCATCTTTAAGAGGTTTCTCCTTCAGGAAGCAGCAGCTCAAATCGCAAGATTAGTCATGCTTACAAAAGCACAGGGACAGCTCCTCACACACCACTGAAAGGGAAAGCCCAGGCTACACAGGGAGAGTGCTCCAGGCACTCCTACACGGGAAAAAGCCTTGCCCTCAGCAAAGAGGAGCAAGCAGGATTTTCAAACCCCTTTGGATATATTTGAACCATTAATAACATTATTTCCTCTATCAAATACCATGAATTAACAGGGTTTTTCCTTGCCTCCTCTTTTTGCTTTTTGCAGATGTTCATGTTTTACAAGAAGTGCCCCCAATCCCAGACAAATTACCATCCACAATACTCACTCTGTGTGTGTACATATACATAAACTTGCTATTTTGAAATGAAGGCTGCAAACTCCCAAGCACCTTTATCACCATGCCTTATATGAGCTCAGAAAAAGGGACTGCCTCTACCCCGAGTTTCTGCCGAGGTGAATGTGCTCCAAGGGAAAGCAAGAGTGGGTTCTGGTTGGTCTGCTCACGTCTGTTTTCTCTAATCACCCAAGTGTTTCCAAGGCTTTATGGAAGAGGCACTGCATTCATTACCAAGTGCTGCACTGGGAAGAAGGGTATATGAGAACTTGAAAGAGAATCCAAGCTCAAACACCTACAGACAGGACCTGCAGTGCTGTTTCATCACGCAGCATCACCCACTGCCCATCTCCTGCCTCAAGGGGAATGGAAATGAGTTACCCCCAAGCAAGAAGGACTGGGTAACTCAGAGCTCCTAATGACATTTATATTTAGCACCCTCATGGTCATCTCACAGTCAAGGAGGAGTGGTGGAAGTAACACACCCAACCAAGAGCAGATGAAGGCACTTGTTTCCTCCTTAGAGTAGGTGCAGTTCCCCTCCCAATTACCTAAAGCATAATTACACCCAGGAAGATCTTTCACTACAGGAGGCAGAGCTCACATTGATTTAAAACTCATGGGCCACTGAAGTCAGTAATTCCTGCAACACCAGCCCCAATAAGGGCTGCCAGGAATACAAAGCCTTTAAACAAACCAACACTTTGATCCCCGTTTCAGTTCTGGCTGTCGAGCACGTGCTGGAGCACAGACACCACCAGCAACAACTCCAGTGACATTTCTCTGCCACCCCCCAGGCTGGCGCTTTCTGCAAGGCTGAACTTGGCAAAACACTGGAGACAGGTAAAAATTAAAAAAAAAAGGCAGGAGTAAGTATCTGTCAACTCAAGTCTCTCACAAAGCAGAGCTCATCACTGGCCTTGACTTCAACCTTTCGACAGTTCCAAAAACTCCCAAACAGGATATTCAAGTAGGGCTAAGCAGACAATCACAGGAAATTAATTTTATATTCTGCTAGAGGGAATGAGGCAGCTTCTTTCCAGCTGAGAGCATGTAATTATTTGGCACCAACTGGCTCCATCTCGGAAGCTACGGCAGCAGCTGCACAGTCCCTTTTAGGACGGTAACTTTATTTTTCCTTTTGTCTCAAATCTATTGGTTCTCCAATGCTGCCAACTGCCTGGAAAAATATCAGCTGCTGGGAGGATTTGGGGCCACAGTGACATTGTTTTCCATACAACTCCAGTTGGGCCAGGCAAGCCACTAAGGCCACAGCAGGGCAAGCACCAGAGCCCAGCCCAGGCTGGACGGGACCTCTGAGAGCCCTGAAGCTCTTTTCCTTTTTTACTCCAGCATTAATATAGATGTATTTTGAGCTGTTGTGCTCTAATAGATCCTGAAAGGAAGAACATCTGTCCCTGTCTGAGGATATGACACGGGGACATTGGCCACAGCTTTTATCTCCCCAAAGCAGGGCGACCAAGTTAAAAACTCCAAACACCCCATTCTTAACTGTGTGGTGAAGCTCAACTGGGCCCACACTCATCTGCTTTTATAAAAATATTGTTATGCTGTAGGAGGAAGGTCTTCCATGCTTTTAAATAAATGCATTGTTTAGAAGAGAAGCTTTTTAAAAGAGATTTATTAACAAGAACTATTACTATTAATGAGACAGGTCAAGACGAGCAGCGCCTCGTTATTTCACATATTGATATTGTTTCCAAGGCAAATTTTCAAGCAAAATTCTGAGACTAAACATTTTTCTCTTCAAGATGGGAGACTCAAATAAGGCTTCCTGTCCAAAATATTTAGAGATGCCAATGAGTAGTTTGAGGGGGAGGTTGTTTTTGTTTTTAGAACCAGAACTAGTTACAGCCTCTCTATAAAGGAGAAATAGCAATTCAGAGCAAGTAGTTCTGGTGCCAATATTGCAAAAATAAGCAACTTGCATAATCTCAAAAGCATTCATATGGAAGCTCTCCTTCAGAAAGAGGCCTTTGATGATGCTGTGGTTTTGACAGCAAGATCCTTATATGGATTCAAACCACACAAAATATTTTATACAGAGCAGCGATTGCAAACCCGACCACTCAGAACGTGCTGAATGAATGGAGGCCAGAACCAACAGATGCCTGGAGGCCTTGGGGTTCCTAACTTTAAAGTTCCATACCAGAAATACCAGAGGATTTGGGCAGAGCTTTTGTTTTTATTTAGACACACGCAGTTTTCCTAAGAACAAGCTCTGTGCCAAACGAGCTCCCAGGCAGAGACCAGCAAGCACTGACCAGCACGAGGGGTCTCTGCTGTTCTTCATAAGCTGGACATCAATTCCAGGCACAGGGGCTGCAGCACATCCCCCGAGGGTTTATAACAGAAGCAAGATAAGGAAGTGTCAATTCTAAGAAGCAACATCAGTGTGAACGAAGCTTTCCATCAAGGAGAACAAAGCGAACCAGGCTGCACAGCCAGTGTGACAAGGAGCTCAAACTCTTCACCTCCTAAAGGCACTCAGCACACACATCTGCACCTAATCCTTCCTCATGTCCAGGGCAGGAAAGATTTTGGGGCTTCCCACACCTTCACATGGCCAAGAACCACACAAACACTCTGCAGAGTTAAGGGGAACGATGCTCTTGGCAACCAGCTCTGGACAGCACCACCAATATTGCAGCTTCTCTGCAGCACAACGAGGGAAGCACGAGCTGAAGACTTGGTGTTTGCTGCACACCAGCTGTGCTTCCCAAACCTCTTAGGAGCAAACTGGCTGCAAAGCAGGAGAGCACAGGCACTGTGAGAACACCCAAAGAGCCCATCCAGCCACAGGCTGCAGTCGTGGTGGGAAATCCAACAGCACTCCCTTTGTCCCAGAGGGCTCAGAGCTCCCGTGGCAGACGCCACAGAATGCAGTGAGCCAGCACGGGGCTGCTGTAAGGCACACTGGGGAGAAAGGAAAGCTAAATGCATGCTTTGACAGGCTCTGAGCACAAGGAATATATTAGAGTGGCACTGCTCACCCTGCACTCCTGACCCACTGGGAAGGGAAAACCTGCCCACTGCAGCACCACAACCCCCCCAGGAAGCAGCAGCACCCCAGTCAGGCACAGCTGGAGCCCACCAAGAGTCACTGGTTCTACTCAAGTGACAATTTATTAAGCAGAAGTTTGCTCCAGCAGTGCAGAGATGGTTTAAGACCAACTTTGAGGTACTGGCAAGAAACAAGGCTATCCACACATATCATCTCCTCCTTTCCTCCAAAAAAAAACCTCAAAAAAGATGACCTGGCCCTTCAGCTTCAACAGAAGGCTCAGGGAAGACAATATCCAAGCAGCAAAAACCAAACCATTATGAAATCATGCAGTGACCACATTGATTTTTGAAGACACAGCAATGTGTCCCCTGCCCAACCCAGGGCTAAGAACACTGAGGGGGAGTAGAAGCAGCAGGCTAAATATTTGGACAGTCTTCTGGAAAGCCAAGGAAGGACCTTAACTGGCTTAGGGAAAAGAAATAAAAAAAAATCTCTTTCATTTTAAACCAAGAATATAACTTTCGGTATTATTTTAAACACACAATAGGAAAGAGACACAGCTCATTAAACAGTCAAAAATTAGAAAATAAAAGTACTCAGAACTGGGTTTGGAGTTCTAGATTCCCATTTTATTTTTGTGCAGCATGACATTAAGCTCTACTGAACACCAGAGCAAGACTGCAATAATTAATTTCACTTGTTAACACTTAGATGTGGACATATCCCACCCTGCTAAAATGAGAAATGTAATTTACATTTCCTTTGTCACCTGTTTCATCAGAGACCGTGCCTTAAGCAGGATTAAATTATTCCATTTTTGCCAAAAGCAACATCATTATTACAGCCACAGGGGTTCACAGAGGAAATCCACTCTCCACTGGATTTTTCCGTGAAAATGATGTGAAGCATTTAAAAATTATAGATAATACAGGTGTTTTGCATAAACTTCCATGCTTGGATACCAAAGTTGAATTGGAGAGCTCCAACAGCACTCAGCAGTAAAATCTGATGAATCATCTCTGCTTGTCTATTAGGAAAGTGTTTTCATGTATGACAACCTCATGCTGGGGTTTGTCCTCTCAAAAAAATGCCTAATATCAACACTTGCCCTTTGCTGCACACCAGTTTAGGAGCTTTCGGGAGCAGTGGTGGAGGGTGGAGCAGGAGGAGCTGATCCACCACAAGGTTCATGGCACCAGGATGCCCAAGGCTGCAATCGCCTGCAATGTTCCTGCATGTGCCAGGCCTTTTATTCACAGCTGCTGCAGGAAGGCTGGAGAGGGACAACTCAAAATTCTGCCTCAGAAACCCAAAGAGCAGCAAAACTTTGTCAGGAGCTGTTCCACCAATACTGTAGGAGCAAAAGGGAGGGGGTGTGAGCAGCTGTGGCCCAGGTGCTGTACAGCACTCCCATGTCAGTACAACTCTGGTGCCTCTCAGATGACTCCATTACTCAGAAATCTGGATCCATCTGTTCCCATCAGAGTGTAAAATGGCTCAGTGTGACCCCTGCACAGCTCTTTATTGCCACACACATCTGTTCTTCCTCTATCCAGCCTCTGCATGGCCCCAGTACAGCAACATCCCTACCCATAAAATACATACATCAAAAGAAAAACACTCCCCAGCTGGCAACTGCACCCTCACCACTCTAGTCCTCCTGAATTTCTAGAGAAGCACCTGAAGCAAAGTGTTTGAAATACCTTTCCTACTTCCAAGGTCCTGAAAAAGAAAAACCATCCCTCTCCCATGCAAAATTTTGGCTACTCAGAATCCTGCTACACCTGAATTAGGCTGCAATTTACAGCCAGCACTGACAGCAGAACACTGACAGGCCCTGCACAGCTCCCAGGCCACTGTGCCAGCTCTCCAAGTGCCACCAGGTCAGCCGTTGCTTCTCAGAGCTGCCTGACAGCTCAGCTCTGCTCCTCTGCCCCATAGCTTGGTAAATTCTAGCATTTCTCACCCATCACAGCATCCTCAGACAGACCAATGTGCCACCAACCACTCCCAAAAAAGTGGAGACCTCTAAAGAGGGAGTCAAATCAAAAAGATTTGGGAAAGCACAGGTGTCATGAGCACAGGGGATGAATAAGCAAGTAAAATAACCCACCCAAACCATCAGATCTGGATGGCCCCGGCCAAGCCGTGACCCTCAAACAAGAAAGGGCACCCACAGATGGGATTTATCCAAAGCATTGTCTTAATGGCAGGGAAGAAGAAAGAACAGCAGCACTGAAAAACAGGGATAATTGTGATCAAGTATTAATACAACTGCACCAAAATTCTTGCCCAACCCGTGAGGAAAGTAGATTTAGCCTAGTATTATGTATGTCTAATCTTGACTTTCATTAAACAACTAAGAAATCCATTCTTATTACACTTATATTTATACATGCTTTCAGGGGCAAAGAAAAATAGACCAAGCAATGCCTTCCAGGCACACAAGACAAGATCAGCAAGATCTACAGATACCACCAATTCTCCCACCCCAAAGAATAATTGACTTTGGTGTAGTGCACAACCACAAGTGTTTACCACCATCCTTCTCCACACATTTACTGGAGGTGAATTTGGCATTGAAACCAAAGTGTGGAGTAGGTGAGCTCAGCTCAGTCTGCTCCACAACAGGGATTTAGACTCTGTCCCCCAGAGCAGGGCTGCCAAGTTCATACATGTATTTAACCCTAAAATCTCCCAGCAGTGCCATATGAAGCTGTGGATGAAGTTCTCCTGAATTTAACCTTGGAGGAAATGAACTCAGGAGAGCCTAAAGGAACTAAGTGCACTCATTAAAAAATCACTCCACCTGCTTCCTGGTCAAACGTTTCCCTCTCAAGGGATTGGCATGTGGACTATGTTCATCACCTGAAAAATCACACAAGCTTGGAATAGGTCTGACACAGCCTGTGCTGAACATNCACGGTGCTCACTTTGACCTGGGTAAAGCAAAACTGAGTCCCAGCTGAAAAAGGCAATATTTTTTATCTGCTCTTACCCCACCCCATGGACTGTGTTGAGGGTTCTGGCCTTAAACACCTCAGCAAGGAAAGACAACAGGAAGGAAAGCAAACCATCCACGTTTGTAAACTATGTGTTGCCCACTTAAAACACAAATGTTGTGCTAGTTGTGCCAAAACAGACTAAGAAAACAATTGCACATCTGTAAGACCAAACCCCAGCCTAACACCACGACAGCTTGATGCCAACAGCATTTATTTTAACCCAACTAATGCTTTCATATTCCCACTTACTGCCAAAATGTATCACAAAAGTAAGGTAGAGTACCTGTGATTCTCTAAAATATGTTGATTTGGAGTTGGTTCTTTCTTGTTTTTTTTTTAAATAATTCAGAAAAAGTTCACTGAATAGAACTTGCCCCAGACACTTGACCTGCTACAGAATTATCAGTCAGGTCCCCTCTCAACCATGGCAGCCTTGTAGAAATATCCACACAAGACAAATAAACCTCACACAAGGCAAAAGCACGAAGTCCATCAGGTATTTGAGAGTCTTTCTTGCAACCTAAGGCAGAAACACACACACAGGACAATCACCACCTGGAAATGCTTGTCCATGAATTCCACCCCTAACCCTTGAGCTGGTTGGAGACAGAAGACTCACACTGAAGGCTTTTCACCCCTCTGCTCAGCCACCATAGCACAGAACTCAGCAAGAGACTCCCTGTTATCAAAAATATACAACTGGTACCTAAATTCAGGCCCAACCTACAGTTCCAGGCTATCAACTAACTGCCAGCACACCCCCTCTGCTTCAACCATCACGATAAGCAAGGGAGGGATGTCACAGCAGCAAAGGCTGCACGTAGGATTCATTGTCATAGTACTCAAAGGCTCTACAAACACCAGATAAATACTCATCCAATAATGCCATGAGTGTAAATTCATCCTCCAGCACCAGTCCTCCTGCTCTTGCTGTTTATAGCCTCCAACAGAAGTGATGGAGCTATAAAAGAACCCCCTCATTGCCACCTGCTCAGCCTCCAGTACACTGAATATCTGCAGAAGAGGGGAAAAAACCCACCCCAAGGATGCCCATGTTGCCAAACTGGCTCTCACTGTGTGACATTCTAACAAAACACCCTCACCACATAGTGTGTAACTGTGCCCAGGATGAACCCATAGGAGGGAAGGCAGCAATCAGGCTGAACCAGAAAAGCCTGTTTTATTTGCCATTTCATTATTTTTCGTTGAAAAATGCAGACATTCCTTTTGTTTTAAGTCATCTCTCAGGTGAAACATGAGGAAGGTGAGTAATTTGATTGGCCAAACCCACAGTGCTGAGGGTTTTTCTGCCCAGCAAACCCTCCTAGCTGGGAAAAACCCCAATTACTTTCCTCCAATTTGGTTGATTGTATTGAAAAAACCGTGGGGTTTTGACAGTCCTCTCGAGGGACAGACTATCACCTCCCTTCAGGCAACGCAGGAACCACCAGGTATGGAGTCACAATCACCATCCCATCCCCAGCTTTAAGCTTCCCAGGAACTTCTACATATGGCTGCATTCAGGGAGAAATGGGATTAAAAGATTCAGCCAGTGAATCAATAACAGGATTGACTTAGCAGTTGTGTTAATCATCCTGCTGACTCCTGTGGCTCTGGGGATATTGCACCACGCTGGACAGAGACTCACCTGACACCTCTCACTGCCTTGGCTGCTGGACAAAACCATGCTCAGGGCTCCAAAAAACAAGTCAGTGATAAACAGATTTCCATCTAGAGTTAAAATTCTCCTCGCCAGAGTCAGAGGCATATGTTGGAATGGTCCCTGTATCCACCTCGTTCAGAAATGCCACCACAATTTCCCTCAGCAGCAGATAATGAAAACCTATAAAATCACATCTCAACCATAATAATTCATATCCCATTTTCTATTGCTACTCAAAATGTGATCACTCATTGCTAACCTTTAACAAATACAGATTAATGCCACTGTTTGAACAAATCCCACCCGCTTCCTCCCAAATTATTCTTCAGCCAGTCTTTCCAATAAACAAAAACCCTTTCAGATACATGGTGTAATTTTTCAACTTATTCTCCAAGCACGTTCACAGCTCACACCCCTGATGAAACTTTAAGACCCGCACTAGAGAAAGGGCATTTTCTTTTTGCCTTTTGGATGAAGTTCACTGCCATGAACAGATCCCAAAACTTGAATCAGGGATGATATTCAACACCTCTTAACACAAGTCTGAGAACGGAAATCATTAACATCCAAGACTTCCAGGGTTTCACTTTCATGCAGGGAGACAAAAGCACCAAGATCAAAATGATGCAATATGGAAAAGATGAACAAAAAGGTGCCAGCAAAGAACAAGTAACACGGCGGGGGTGGCAGGGAAGTGCTGAAGAACCTCATTAGTCAGGCAGGAGTTTAATTAAAGTGTGGAAAGAATGGTACTGCCAAATTCCAGAAGGGAATTATTTTAGAGCCAGAGGTACACAGCCCCAGAACACAGGCACTTCAAGGCACTGGAAAATTCAGTGCAGGGGCTCTAAGATAGGAGACAGGCAAGTGAAAAAAGCAGAGCTGCACACGGGGATTTGTTTTGTCTGAGCCATGAGTCAGCCGGATAATCCTGGGAAATCTCTTTCCCAGTGCTCTGCCCTCACCCAGGTCAGTGAGGAAGGTGCTGGCAGAGGCTCCTCTCCCGGCACATCATAGGAGGGGCCTGGTGATGCACACCAAGGCAGCTCAGGAGGTTCCAACCCAAGTGTGGGGGCACAGCGGCCAAACTGCTTCCCACTGCCTGGGGGTGATTATTTGCCCCAGGAAGCCACAGCTGGAAGAGCATAGCTCAGTCGTGCAAAGCCAGGGGGCTGGGAGTGGGAAAAGCCACCAGGAGAAGGTGCAGCAGCTGCTCTGGGGGCTGGAGCACTGGATGTGTAAGAGGCAAGAGGTTACTGGGCAGGAAGAGGCTGCTCCATGTCCCACCCATCTCCCACCACCTCGAGAGGAGCCACGGGCACGGCAGAGCCAGGCTGCTCTGGGGGTCACACAGCAAAACCTCAAGACACAAATTGTTGGCAGAGAAATCTCGGCAGAAGAAAAAGGCTGCAAGACTTACCAGGGGAGCTGCACAGCACCAGGAAAAGGAAAGCCCAAAGAAGCACTTGCATTCTCATCTTTGCAGAGTTTTCTGGGCACACACAGACAAGGTCTTAAGCAACCTGGAGCAGCAGTGAATCCAGACACGTTGTAGGTGGAAGCTGACAAGGTGCAGGGGTTCCCTCCAGTACAAACGACCCACAACAAATGTCCAGGTTTGCTGCTGATCAACATTGAGCTTCCTCCAATTTGAACACTGACTAAGCCATGGTGAGCATCATTTAAATATCCCACCTTCCTTCAAGACGACCTAATTCTCCACTCTCAAAGTTCCAAAAGTAAGAACCCACAAGGGTGTACTCAGATAGCAACAGGCTGCAGGCAAAACCACCACCCATCCATGAGCACAACTTTCAGCCTACCAAGTGTGACTAGTTAATCATTTACCCCTCAGAAGATTAGCCCCAGCTGAATGTCCTAATTAGGTGCAATTTCAGCTAAGAACGTGCCTGGGGTAACTCTTCAAACCACAATATCACCCACTGATTCTTGGGATTTAGCCCAGTGCCTTTTAAACTTTTAATCATCTCTCTGTACATTCTACTTTAGTTTTCATTCAGATGCAACGTCCCTTGCTCAGACACAGCTTCCAGCTCTGCCTGGCAAAAGGAGGGAAAGGAAACCTCTTCCAAGAGCCCATTTTGAGGAGGGAATACCTACATATCTAAACTAAATCACCTGAGAAGTGGGAGCACAAACACCCGAGCAACACTCAGTCCCAGAGGGTCACCCCCAGACCTCTGTTGGCATTCCTTAAACTTCCAAGAAGTCCGTGTATGTATATCTCGCAGAGAACCCAATTTTACCTGTTTCCCTGGTTTTGAAACAGGAAAAGTTGCCACAGATCTAACGACGGGGTGGACTCCCCAGCACTTCTCGAGGTGATGAAATCTGTCTGTAAGTTTGTTAACTCTCTTTATACAAAATAAATGTTCAGTGTAAGGCAAGCTCATTGGTGGAAATCTGAAAATCCAGATCCTCTGCAAATACTCCTGCAGCAGCAACATTCCTCTGGGTTCCTGGTTATGCCTGGATGAGATTTACTTTCTAAATACCCCACACAGACTGGCAGTGAAAAAACAAGATACAGGTTCGCTTGACTTGAATTTCGTCATGAGAAAAGCAGCTTCAAGTTTTTAATAAAGTCTTACCCAAAATATTTGCTAGAGACATTTGTTTAGACTTCTGTCTCTAGAAAAAGCCAGATAATCCTGCCTTCACGATTTCCTTGAGAAGGTGATCACAGAATTTTAATATTGGCCTATTTGTTAGCTTGAAAACCAAGAATAAAACTGACTTTGTAAACAAGAAGGAACTTTTTTTATCCCCACACCCAGCACACTATCACACACAATCCAAGCAGCAGACACAAATCTGTGCACCTTCATCTTTAACCCCTTGCATGCTTAAAAAGGCTTTTCTTTGTGTCTCCCTCTGCCAATGTAAAAGGCTCATTCTGATCTAAGCACACACACAACCAAGACACCAAGTTGGCTGTAAAGCTTCCTAATGTTTCCTGCTGAATTGGCCATTTTTCATGGAGTTATTACTAAAGTATAGACAAGGACACGAGGCACCAGAACCATCCGCGACAGTTTTCAACTTTGTTAGGTGTCCCTTTTGAAGTCTGAGCAAAGGCTGGATTTAAAAACCAAGGCTTTCAAGACAAAAGCACCACTTTTTCTGGTGGTAAATGGCAAATTCTCTCTCCTAAAAAAGCTCCTTATTTCCACCCCCCCCTTGCTGAGCACTCATAACACGCAGCCCAAGCTCTGGCCCAACACAGAGATTAGAGGATTTACCACCAGATAATTACAACACAAGACATTAAGTAACACGGAAGGCTAATTCCAGCTGGATCCCCAAACCCTCTAGGCAGCAGTAACAGGAGTTCCTCACCTCACACTCCATACTGAGCAAAGGGCACCCTGAGGCAGCCCCAGGGGAGGTGGGGATGCCCTCCCTGCATTTTGGACTCTGCAGGGCCCCCCTGCAGCTGCTCCTCCTCAGGCTGATGCACATCCAGCTGTTCCTCAGGAACCTCAGGGCACAAAGTGCCTCCAGCCCCCCGGGCCAGGTGGGATTCATCCCTCCAGACCCACCGAGGTGGGGCTGCCATCCTCTACCCAGCTCGTTTTGTTCCAAGCACTGAGCAAAGCTGCTGAGGGGACAAAAATCCTCAGTTTGGAGAGACAGACACCTTGTTATTCATTATTTCAAACAAACCAATTGCCTTGATACAGGCTGAGAGAGCTGGGGCTGTACAGCACAGAGAAGAAAAGGCTCCAAGGAGACCTTAGAGCCCCTCCCAGTGCCCAAAGGGGGTTTAGAAAAAAGAGGGAGAGGGACTTTGGAGGAGGCTCTGCACTGGCAGGACAAGGGGGAATGGCTTAAAGCTGGTGGGCAGGCCCTGGCACAGGGTGCCCAGAGAAGCTGTGGCTGCCCCATCCCTGGGAGTGTCCCAGGCCAGGCTGGAGCCCCCTGGGACAGTGGGAGGTGTCCCTGCCCAGGGCAGGGCTGGGACTGGATGGGCTTGAAGGTCCTTTCCAACCCAAACCATTCTGGGGTTCTATGATGTAGTAGCAAAATTCCTAATTGTTTGATCCTCTCTCCTCACATTTTGTGGGGTTTTGCCCATAAAACATCGAAACTTAATAACAACAGGTTTCCTAGACATTGTATGGAGGAGACACTCAGTGGCAGACAACCAAGAGCAACACAAACTCCCTTCCTTGCAGGTGCTGGAAAAGAGGGAGAGGGCTCCCCCAGCCAGAAAGCAGCTCTGTCCTTCAAGCTTCCTGCTCTTTGCTGAAGCACAAACCCAAACTGCCTCCCTTCTGCAGCAGCAACCACCCTGGCATCCCTCCCTGGCATACAAATGAAGCTGTAAAGCCCGGGGCCCTCCCCACAGCCCCAAGCACAGATCCCACAGCACAGACACGCTTCCCCAGCCCAGGAATGCCGGCAGGGGATGGGAAGAGTGATCAGCTTTATAGCCACACTATCGGCAGTTCAGGGAAAGCACTGCTCCGGGAAACACTGGGTACTCTGTATCTGTATTGAGTGATGCAACGCTAATTGCCTGGTTTTCATTTACTGCCGTTGAATTACGACCCATTTCTGCTCATTCCTTGCTGCATAAAGAAACCCCGTGGCCAGACAGCCCCGTGTCAGTCAGTGCGCCCCATCCAGGGCCAGGGATGCTCAGCAGCGGCCAAACACCCTCCAGAAGCTCCAGCCAGCTTCCCTTTCCTTCAGGAAGGGACTCGAAGCTCCCCATTCAAGGGGCAGTGATTCTTAGAAACTGAGGAGTTACTCCCAGAAAAGCTGAGAGGATCCCCAGAGCCGCCCCTGAAAAGCTCTTCTTGCACCCAGGCAAGGGGAGGGTTTGTGAAGGTAAAACATCTGCTCGCACAAGAACTGCAAAAATCCCTCCCTCCCTCCCTTCCAGGCAGGGACACGGGGGCAGCACCAAGGAAATGACCCCGGGATGAGCCCGCACTCCAAACATCAGCTTCTCCCACAGCAAACAGATGCAAGTGAGAGCATCCCACCACTGCAACCACAGAATTGGTGGGGCGTGAGGGACGCCTGGCAAAGCAGAGCTTTGCCAAAAAACGCTTCCAGAGAAACCAAGAGAGGGCAAAAAACAATTCCTGGGTGCCCCAAAACCCAAATATTATGTCATTCTGCCCTTGCTTGACTGTGGAAGCAGCAAAATGTAAAGCAACTTGCACCTAAACTTCCACTGTACCAGGAAAAACGGGATGTTTCATCTCAGCTGAATTGAGAAAACTGTAAGAAAGCTGGAAATATTTAGTGCTGAAGCTCTGCTCAGTTCACTACCAGGGATTTGCTGCAGTCCTGATGGAATATCCATTTAAACCTGTATCACAGCACTCTGCCAGATTACTGTTTCAGTGACAGTAATTCCAGATTATTTTTCTAAACTAGGATAATCCTCACATAAGCACAGTGAGAGAAGATGTTTGGAAACCAGTACCTTCAATGTTGTCTTCCAAAAACCAGTTTCCACCTATTCTGAGTGAAAAATGGCCACAGAGGTTTGGGGCTCCCCCAAAACCTCCCAGCAGGGTTCTAATTCTTAGAGTGGAAGTAGCAATTCTATCCTCAAATTATCATCGGTCAAAGGCCTGAACAAGATGATCCAACCAATTATGCTTTAAAACATTGCTGGTTTGTGATTATTTAGTTTTTGCTATTCCATACGCATTCTTTTACAATTTTTTTTGCTAGTTCTTGATCAAAACTTCGTTTGTAGAAAAAGCAGGTTATGCTTTGTGCTGGATTAAGCAGACGTTTTACACCCCTCTGTGTTCTGTTTGGGTTTGTGCCTTACCAAGTAGACTTGGTAGAAGACAGAAAAAAAAGGGAGAGGACAGGAAGAGGTGCAAGGAAGAATTATTTACCACTGAAGAATCTGGAGTGTCAAGTCAGCACATTATCTAAAATTAATCTGCCCTTTCAGCAGGGCAGGAATTAGGCACAGGCAGTAGCTCTACCAAGAGGCACAACATCTCAGGAACACTGGAACAGGAGAGGAAGAAAGGAGGGCTGATGTAAAAGGCAAGATTGTACCTCCTTAAAAGACACAAAAGGAGGAGAGAAAAACCCCAGTGTCAACAGGGGCTGGAGGGAGCTCTTAGTAATCCAAAGAAATGGTGCTCAAGCTGCTCCCAAGGAACAGTCAGGGATCCAAAGGCAATTTTCATTTAAGAAGCAGTTTAAGATGAAAAAAACCCCACCCACCTGCAACAGCTAATTTTGTTCCACAGGATCCAGGGGGATTCCTTGTCTCACAATGGATGAGGCGAGGACTGCTACTCCAAAGGGAGGAGGTCCTGTACTCCAAAGAAAGCCCCAGGCACTAGATTAGAACTGCAAAAAGTAAATATTCACACTGTCCAAACCCCTGATAAAACACTGCCCCAGGAGCTGCAACTGCAGCCAAGGAACTCAGGATGTTTCCTGTGCAATTAATAAGACAAAAGAAACAAACAGCTTTGTCATCACGTGTTTTATTCCACTTCGTTCCTCCAAACTCTACCTG
This sequence comes from Serilophus lunatus, assembly GCA_013399895.1. Classification (NCBI taxonomy): domain Eukaryota; kingdom Metazoa; phylum Chordata; class Aves; order Passeriformes; family Eurylaimidae; genus Serilophus; species Serilophus lunatus. The sequence continues at coordinate 166,293 of VXBA01004876.1, read as the reverse complement.
GATATTGCTGTCCTGCAAAGGCAATACTGGATGAAGACCAGCTAAAGCTGACAGAAAGCAGATCACTTGTCAACAGAAGTCATGGGAGGGCATCCCAAAGGCAAACCTTCCCACCCCATCTCTTCAGGATACACAGGTTCACACACCGTGTTCAAGCCCTGAGCATCACAGCTCAGTGCTCAGGACTGCGGAGGGGCAGAGGAAACAATTCCCTGGTCAGAGCCTGGTTATTTTTCTCCCATCAGATTATCCCCCTGGAAAAGCCACATCACAATTAAAGCTGCGAACAGCAATTACAGCTGTTAAAAGTTGTAACTGTTAAAAGGTAAGACTTCTAATTAGGGTTGTGCTTCTTCGGTCTCTTGTGGAAAAGTGCAACTAACAGCCTCCAAATCTCTTGGTAATCTTGTTCTCACACCAAGGACGAGGGGAAAAACCCTCCTGCAAAATAAACTTTTTTTTCTGAGGCTTTTATCATTATATTACACTATGAAGCAAGTGGGGGGAAAGCAACCTTGCAGCAACAGCACTGGAAGGAACCAAGAGATGAGTAAGAACAGCATCTTTGTACCAAAGTTACCAGAATATAAACCAGGAGTACAGAAGTTGTCACTGAAATGCTTTGATGTGCCATCAAATTCCTGTACTTATTGCAACAATAATGATAGATGGCAAAGTGGGATATGAACAGATGACGGCAGATCAACTGCATCCTATTCTTCATGGGCTTTCTTCCCATCCCCATTATTTTTGATTGTCTGCCTGGAACTGTCCTTACTCCTTAGCTTGGGAAATAACCAGTTTCCCAGTGAGCCACAGGGATTTATTTATAGGGATCAGCAAGTCGTGGAGCTGACTTTCAATGTTATACAACTTGAAGCTCATTAACTGATTTCAAAACCACGAAGTTATTATACTTACAATGTCCCTTCAACTTGGGTGATATTCTTCAGATCTTCAATGAATTATGTAGATGTTTTTCACAAGGATTTTGCATTCAGGTGATTCACAATAAATCAAAATTTCTCTGCCAAGAAGTCACAAGAAGGAATTTCCAGTGCTCATGTTTACGTACAAGCTCTTCATGCACCTCAGAAAAAATCCACAGCAGGAATTAAAGGACTCAGCAAAACACCAGTGCAGGAGGAGGAAGATGCAGTAACAGCAGCAACAAAAAATGTGGCTTTTCCTCTATTTTGACTAGTTTTATTTATTCAGACCTCAGACAAGCTGGAGGTAGATCTGTTCATGGGAAAAGCCTCACGTAACTCAGTGATCACCACGACTGACAATTAATATTAAGGTTCCAGCAGCATAGAGATGAACTCAGAGCAGGAGAACTGCAGTTGCAAACACAACCCATAAAATGCAAGTTCTAACAGTTTAGGATTAAATAAGTTTCATGCAAGCTGCTCAGCAGCAGGTGAGTATAACTGTATAAAATAAAGTGCTCCAGAGAATGCTCTTTCCCAAGGCAAATCATGGCCAAAATAACTCATTCAGAAGCGTTTTAAACTACCCTTTTCTTACAAATGGCAAAAAAAGGGAAATAGATTTGAGAACTAAATTAGCCTAGCCTAAAAACAAGACTCATGGGATGCTAGTTAGTATTATAAAAATGGAAAGCATGACAATAAAAGGTTGAACTGTACTTTTTTATTATTTGTTTCCTTTAGAAGGAAGGAGGCAGAGTAACAGAGCTGNTGTTCAGCAGAAAGGAGGCAAGGGCTGACTTGACTTTTTAGCCAAGGAAATGGGGTAAAGCTAGACCTGAGTGCTGGCACAGGTTTCCCCAGTCAGGTCTCTCAGCCACCCACCTGGAAGGGTCTCCAGGTCCCCTGTGGTGTCTCTCAGCACCACCACGAGAACTCAGCCACAAATTTTCCACATTCCCAAAGCTGTAAGAAAGCTTGGAAGTGTTTATGAGTCAGAATCCTGCTTGGAGCATCGTCAGCCCCTGAAGGAGGCAAGGAGAGCTCTGGGCTGCCATCAAACCCGTGGCTGCTTCAGATACACGGCGCAGATGAAGGTACTCCTATGATTTGCTTGGGGATTGCATCCAGTGTGAAAATCCACCCGAATTATGTAAATGCTGCCCTGGAAGCTACTGGGGGACTTTGGCATTGTAATTCCAAGAACAAACAGCCCTCTCTGGTGCACTCTATTATATAAAACGTCAGGCTGATCTGAGCAATTCAGCTTTATCAGGGTTGCTAAATCCCCCAAATGGGAGTAAAGAAGGGGATGGAGCCCCCAGGATGAGTCAGCTACACACCTCCCTCCCTCAGAAAGGACAAATGAAGAAATTCATTATATCCGAGTGACCACGCCAACAAACAATTCCTTGGGAGAAAGGAGCGCTTGCCTTGGACCCCCAAAGCCACACTGCTCTGTGCTCAGGTGGGCCTGACTATTTCCCCCCACTGAAACTGCAAGAGTTCAAGGGGACAGCCTGGAGGAGCACGAGTGTGTCACACCAGAGCCCAAGACAAAAAAAAAAAAAAGCCCAAACCTCTCCTCTGAGCCACCACGAGCAGCTTTTACTTCCACACTCGTCCAAGAAGTAGGTCATGAAAACAGCAGCTCCACCAAAGTCCCTGCCCTAGATCCAGAGCCCTGGGATCCGCACAAACCGGAGCTGTGTGTTACCAGCCTGCCTGGACTGGGGGAGAGAAGGACAAGGAATCACTGACTGCAAGTGGGAAAAAAAAATCACAACCCAGCACGAGCAGAGGAGCTGCTGCGTGGAGAAAACCTGAATGGAGTGCAGGGACACACAACAGAAGCAACCCACCTTTGGAGAAAGATAAAACAGGAACCCCAACATCTGCTCAAAATGCTGTTTACAAAACCATTCATTTCCCAAGCACCTGGTGTGTGGTATTAAAGCTTTTCTCAAAATCCTGACTTCCCTGCCAACTCAAAAGACTGTATCTGCATCCTGCCCTGCTCAGTAATGAAGGGGAGTACTTTGTGGAGCTGTTTGTTTAAAATTACTCTCTTGAGCACTAAATGCCAAGAGGAAATATGGAAATGGTCACTCCCACACACGGGACTGACTGGCTGCTTCAAAACTGAGATTTATTTTTCAGGAGAATGGGTGCAAATCTGAGTCACGTTCTTTATCTCTGGGCAAAATTACTCTTAGAACAAAATTCATCTCAAAACACCATTTATCCATCCAGCTCTGTGGTCAGAGAAATCTGTGGCCTTTTGGCTTCAAACCAAGGCTGTGTTTTGGGCTGTTCCTTAGCAATGGGACTCACATCACCCAGCCCAGGCACCAGGAAGGGATGTTCCAGCACTTGTAAAGGTCTCTCCCTTCAGCACCACTTTTCCAGGTGTCCAAAACAACGATGTGCCCCCCTGGATCCTCAGTCCTGAGTGATGCAGGGCACTGTCCTGCTCAGGGAAAGCCAAACAACACTCCTAGGCTGACCACGGGCAGCTCATCTGGAGCTCGCAACCAGAAGGGAAAAGCCTGTAATGTATTCCTTTAACTCAGAGGGGAGGATTTGGAGCTGCTTGCATTACTGGCAATCCACACTGCTCATGAGACAACTCTTCCTCCTCAACACAGAGATTTGCTTCTCTTGAATCCCTTACACCCAAGTCCCAGGGAAGGATCCTACTCTCCTCCTAAACACAACACCCCTAGACTCGGGAGAGACCACACAGCGCTGTCCCAGGATAATTACCCAGGCTAATAAACGCTCAGACAATGGAATTTCTGTTATCAGTGCCTTAGGAGCAGGTCCCCCAGGAAGAGGAATAGCCCTGCAGGCAGCAGCAGGCTCCCTGGGGAGCTCTTCATGCCATTATGCGTCACAAATCTGCCAGGCTCCATCATCCAACCCAACATCCAACTCACCCTTTCCCCCTCTGCAGGAAGCCAAGAGGATTTCCCAAGTCACATGGTAAATTAGAGCACTTTCAGTCCCAAAAAAGGAACCACATTTTTTTCCCCCCTCCAGGGAATCTCTGCACTTTTCCAGCTCGCTGTTATTCCAGGGAGAAATTAACTTTCTCTGCCCAGCCCTCCCTCCAGTCTCTCCCACATGCAGGAGTCTCTGCCATGTTTCGGACAGGTTTCCAATTAATTCAAATTACTCTTAAAAGGCTGCTGCTGCTGCTGCATTGCCTATTGACCGCGTCTGAGTTTTGTCTAGGAGCAGAATACACAAACAGGACGTGGTATATCAAGTTATTCTCAGTGTTGAGCATTAATAACAACAGGACAGTGATCACACAGCAAAATTTGTATATAAAAACCCCCATCCCGACCCCAGCTATTGCTTTCTAACACACAATTTAAAATAGTCCTGTGTCACCCTTGTGCTGTCTCAGGCAGCTGGTTTTCTCTTAAAAATCCCCATTTGTCATTTTTGGAGTTACTTTGCCAAGCAGAAAACTCACTAAGTCCAAACATCTAAGAAAAATGACATGGCTAAATTATGAGGATATATTTTTTAAAAAATGGCTTAAGAGGAATGAGTAACTCCATTTCCTTTTACGATATAATCTGCCACAATTAATTTCCTTCACTTCCAGACATACCTCGGAGCCCACTGCTCTGGTTACACTTCACAACCTGCACTCTGGCTGGGGAGCATCCCTTTCCCCCTACAGACAGACTGATCTGCCAGGGAAGTGCCTCCTGCCCCTGGGAACTGACACCTTGTACAAACCACTGGCAAAGCCATGGACTCACACACGCCGGGTTCTGTCCCTAAAGTTCCTCTTCTTGTATCAAAAAAAGGTCAAGCCTCAAATATAAAAAGAAGGCAGTTCCAGCACTACATTTTCCCCAGCAGCTCCAGGGTAGGGTAATAACTGGCAGGAGCTCATCCAAATAAACTCACTCCGTGGCTTAAGGAAATATGGAATTCTTTGTGGCAAAGTAAAACAAGGGAAGCTTTGCCTGGCTCGGGGCTTTTCAGGGTAGTAGGGTGACAAAGAACATGGAAAACGTGGAGTAACTTCAGTCTCTTCCATCACTGACCCAGAAGATTGGAGCACGAGCAGGAAATTCGGGAAATCCGGAAGGAAAGGATGCTGTTCACCAGCTGCCAACCCCACAGTGACTCCATTCACAAACTGCTCCGTGACCTTCCCCCCATGAAACTGCAGCACAGAATCCCAGGATCACTGAGGCTGGAAAAGCTCATGGAGCCCCCCCTGTGCCCCATCCCTGAGTGCCACGGCCAGTCCTTCCTGGGGCACCTCCAGGGCTGGGCACTCCCCCCCTCCCTGGGCAGCCCCTGCCAAGGCCTGACCCCCCTTGCCAGGCCCAAATTCCTCCTCCTGTCCCCCCTGCCCCTGCCCTGGCCCCGCCCGAGGCCGTTCCCTCTCCTCCTGGCCCTTGTTCCCCGGGAGCAGAGCCCGATTCCCACCTGGTCCTACAGCTTCACCCCCTCTGAGCCTCCACAAACTCTGGATCACAGAAGGAGCAGCAACGTACACAAATGTCTTGGGACCTGTGTGATGAACACAACCAAAACCGTCACCATAGTGCTATTCCAAAATCCTCTCAAAACAACAATATGTTCCAGAAATCTTTATTCCTAAACTCCATAAAACCGCTCAGGCTACGACCTCGGAGAGAGCCATTTCCTCCCAGCAGGCTGCAGGACACGACACAAGACTGACAATCCCCCAGAGCGGGTTTTTATGGTGGTTGCTCCCTGGTGGATCCTTCCCAAGTGACATATCCCAGCAGAACGGTGAGTTTTAACTATTCCAATAAGCAGTTCCAGAGATTTGAGAGTTTCAGAGTGTTGAGGACACTTGCACATCAGCCCTCCCCTCCTGGGGAAGCCAACAATAAATCCCTGAAACGAGCTCTACATTTCCTAATGCCTTCAGAGCTCCAAGAATCCACGAAAAGACAGTGGACATGCTTTGTATTTTACATGAGACATTAGTGACACCCCCACAGGCTCATCCTGCTGCAAGCTAATTCCACATCACACTCAAGTGCTGCATATTTTCATCTTCATTAAAATGACATCTCATTTTGATGACCAATTGAGACTTTAATAACAGGAAGGAAAAAACCCTTGGCCAAATCTTTAATAGAAAAAGGACAAGTCGTTTTCTTTTCATCATTAAATACTCAAGGACAGAACAGCCCTTAAAGCCAGATTGCTGTGGTTGGCCCAAAAAAGGATCCAAACATGATGAAATCCACATCAGCAAGATCACAGGTGGTCTCTCACCCCGAGAGCACTTCAGAGGTAAGAAATGTTCTCCCATGGGGAGCACAGAGTACACAGTTTTATCCAGCAAAATTGGCCAAGGCCAGTTCCTCATCCCACACAGGACTACCAGGGGCCATGGGAGCAGAAGGCAGCAGTTGGGATTTTGGGAAGAGTGAGATTGCAATAAATGAATAATTAAAAAAAAAAACAACACCAAACCACCCAAAATCTAAAACAATTTTCACATTTCCACAGACCTACAAATAGGAGAATAATTTAAATTACAGATTTGTGTCAGCTCAATGCTATTTTACAGAAGGCAAAGTGGTGACTCATAGCACAAATCTGAAATGAAGTCATAAAAGTTATGTTTTACCCTCCAGACTGGGTGGGACCTAATCTTACAGAAAGTTTCATCTTTAAGATGAGTCTTAAAACAGCTTTAGAAAATGAACAACTTTTTTTTTCTTCTTCTCTTTTTTGGGCTTGTCTGTGATGAGAAGAGCTCCACCCATCCTGTCTGAGCACAGCTGAGGACACTCTCCATCTGGAAAAAGAGCTGCCCTGAAATTTTTGTATTAATTACCACATCAACTTAATGACTGAAACTTCCATTCCCATCACAGGGTCTAATACAAAGTCTTGACTATTCCCAATAATTTTTATTTATAAAAAGGTAGTATCAACAAATCACTGCCAAACAACTCCAATCCAGTCCTTTCTCTATAGTGCTCCTCTTTCACACAGAGAACCCTGAAAGTCTGTTTTCTGGTTTGCTATGAATATGATCAAGAGGATGTTTTAGCCACCTTCATAAACCAAAAGTTACTTGCAGGCCATCCCCTTGAAGGGGTTTTTTTTGGTGCAAAAAAAAAAAAAAAGGTCACACCACAATCTAACAAAAAAACCTAAAAGCCACCAAATTTTCAAATTAATACTGCTATGCCTTTGCTCTATAACTAGCTAAAGGCAGAATCCCTCTTCTCATTTGAAGTAAAAGCATTGAGAAAGTTTGCTTTCCTCCTGAACCTTCCAAAAGAGCCTTGAGCTGTGTGGCCTTCCCTGTGGCAATAAATCCAGCCTTAGGCAACAGACCTGGCTCAGCCTCTCATTTTAATCAAATTAGGCAGCTCTGGAGGGGCCAAGTGGCAATGACAGCTACAAGAAATCATCCTTTTTTTGCCACCCTCTGCCAGGGTGAGGTGAGAGAGGAGTCAGGGGGACAGCAAGTGCACGAGCTGGGACGAAGTGAGGGAAGGCACAGGACAAAGAGGAGGGTTTGTGGCAACACCCATCTTTTCAGTGAAATCACCTCTTCCTTAGGGCTTCTCCAATTTTATGAGTGCTCTGCTGGGTTGGTATTTACCTCTGTTGCATCCCATTTTCACTTCCAGAACAAGATCAGCTGCATCTCCTCCTGGTGCGCATCCTACGGATGTCCCAGCACGGGAAACACTGCAAGTGTGGCCAAAGACCCAACAGGAATAATTGCCTAATGCCCCTTCAAACCACTGGAGTGCCACCAGCTCTTCAGCTCTTTAATCATTCCTTTGAGAACTACAACCAGCAGCCGTGCAAGGTCAGGAAAACAGCAGCTCACTTAATGAAAGCAGCCTGCCAGTTCCCATCCTCAGCAAAAACAGACCCCCACACCAAAGCCTTCCAAGCCTCACCATCCTTGCAGCCACTCCCCCAAGCTTCACCTGGCAAATCCTCCTGTTTCAAGATTTGGGCAGGGCAGGGCAGGGCAATAAACTGTTGCCTGCGATAAGGAGCGAGGTGGTGCTAGAGGGGCAGCACCAGGGAACCTACAGCCACACTCCTGAGCAGCAGCTGCTCTGGAAGTTGATGCTGCATCGGTTTCAGCCCAGCACAGGAAAAAAAAAAACAAAAACCTACAGCAAATACACGTTGTATCTGTGCTGATCGAGGGACAGCCTCAGCAGGGTGTCTGCTGCACCCTCCTCCCGAGGCTCAGCACATCCCCGGGCACCTTCCCTTGGCACGGAGCAGGATCTTGGCAGGGCACACTGCCCACTGCATCCTCTACACCCCAAAATCCTGGGGGATGGAGCAGCACAGGTAACCCTGGTCCTCACCTACAGCAGAGAGAAAAACCTGCAGGTTGGCCAATATCTCCTGGAAACCTGGCTGCAGTTCAGCCTGGGTTGGTTGGTCCTTCTCAGGCTTGGAAGAAGTCACTAGGAGTCATCATTGCTGACCTGCCCAGAGCTGCCAGGACTAACCACAGGAACACCACAGGCAACCGAGCCCTTGCTGTTCTACAGGTGATTTTGCCAGGTTTGAGCTGATTCCATTCCAATCCAGCGCAACTCAACCCCTGGCTACACACACCAGGAAACGTAACCTTGGCAGGAAGAAAGCCAGGAGGATTAGGCCTTCAACACACAAAAGAAGAGCATCTTATTTAACTCCTTTGTCTAACAGCACATATTTGAAAGAGGTTTATAGCCTGATTCCTCAAGAACCTTTTTCCCACAGGACTTCAGCCACCCAGAGCTCCTGCCTTGGAGGCAGCTGCCCTCCAAGTTTCCTCTGAGGAATACCCCTTTAATTCTCATTTTTAGCCCTGTCTCACTGGCACACAGAAAAGGAAACCATACACAGTACTTTCATTCCACCTAATTTTGAACTTCTCATTCATGTTTCCTGCATCCTCCTCCCAGACTTCTCACCCCTGTGGTCCTGCTGGGAGACAGAACATGAAGCTTGGGGTCTTCTCCCTAATTCCACATCCCCATGCTGAGCTTTCCCAGCTCCCTCAGGTTTCAAAACTCCTAAGCAAGCTGTGAACGCTTAATTCAAGCCCTCTGACTCCCAATATCACTGCACTCCCATCCAGCCCTCCATAAACCAAGCATTTGTCCCAGACTTTGGACCCCCTCGCCCTCTTTCCTGTTTGTTGTTATCACAACAACCTTCTTCACACTTGACCCATCTGGTGTTGGGTTTTTTGTCTGTTTTAAAGCTCTCTCCTCTCACAATAATCTGGTCTATTGGTCCAATCTCTTCCAGTGTAATTTATATCCCTTTGGAAAGAACTCATCCATGAGACCATTTAGTATTTCCACCCTATTTTGAGAAAGCCCATTTCATGTATCACCTCTGGTAGAAACCAGTCATCCTGAGAAACAACCAAGTAGAATTTATGGTACTAAACCCAACACTGCACAGACAAATACCTGATATAATCGCTTCATTAATTACACCTAGATTATACAAACTCTTCCTATTCCCTAATATAATCTATAGGTTCAGGAAACTTTCATGGCCCACAGAAAAGGATCAATCCTTCATCAGCCATAACTGATTGATGTGAGTCTAACCTGTCCTAACCACCTCTTACAGCAGAGATTGGACAGGAAATAATTCAGCATTTCACTCCTCTCACTATCAGCAGGCATTCCCAGCACCTACCAAACCCATCTGCTCATACTGGGAGCCCATTACGTCCACCCAACACAGATTTGTCTGGTTTTCTGGTTCCTCTCTGCAGCGACCTCCTTTACATTTCCTCCTCATTCTGAAGAGCTCCAGCTCCTGTAATTTCTCCTTGGAGATCATTTATTCCAGGACTCAGCAGCTCTCAGGTCTCTGCTTTCTCCCAGTGGTCTGCAGAGCTTCTGAAGTGCACCACGATGCAAAGGAGAACTCCTTTCTGCTGTGAGGAGATAAACAGGCACATCACAGCCAAAAGGAGCCCTCAGGACACTGGATCCCGACCTGCTCCCTTATTTCACAGGGATTCAGCACCTGGGCACAACCTCCCTGTTGAAAAGAGGGAAAAAAACCCCAAAACTAATGGCTGCAACACCACAGCCAGCCAGCAGCACAGCTGCTCTGAGCTCGGGTTTTATTCAGCACCTCAAACAGGGCAGGGAGGAGGAGGATGCTTTCCTAAAGCAGCACCTGGAACCATACATCCACAGGCAGAATTCTGGACCCCAGGTTCTCTCCTCAACAAATGTCTGATGGTACACCTCAAAATTACCTTGCAAAGCAGCTCAGGCTTGAGCTAGGCTGGTGCTAGAGCCAGGAGGGCTTTCTAATCATCAGGACACAAGAAAAATCCTTCTCCTTCCCCAAGATTCTGAAGGATGAAAAGAGGGCAGCAGGATTTTGACAGCAGGATTTTAACAAGCCCACACCCCAGTCACGTTCCACTCAGCTGCAGCACACAGAACCCGGGCACACAGAAGAGATTCGGGGTATTTCTAATGTTTGGGTTTGTTGGATTTCTTAAAAATCTTCTCACTCATTTACAGCCACACTCCACCCGAGGAGCGAAACCAAGCACGAACCTGCGCCTCTGTTCAATTAATCACAAAGGTCAACTTAAATTTAGACAAATATAAACGACTCGCCGGGCCAGGGCGCTAGGGGAGACAAGTGAAATGATAATTACAGAGGCACAAACCACGCTTCGCACGTGGGAACGCTGCAGACACGGGATGGGGACACCCGACACCCACGGGAACCTCCGGCATCCCATCAGATGGAGCGGGGAGCGGCACCCCGAGGATGCGGGGCACGGCCAGCCCGGCGCTGAGCTCGCTCCAGCCCCCCCAGCGCACAACTGGGGGGCTCGGCGCTGCTTTCTGGGGGAGAAACACGGGAGCGACAGGTGCGCTCACCTCCGCCGGCGGCTGTTGGGGAAGCGCCGGGAAGAGAGCGCCTGCCCAAAGCGCATCGCACGGCTCGGCGAGTTTAAAAAGCGGGGCGAGAAACACCCCCCAGCGCCCAACCCAACCCTCCTGGGTGTTTTTAGCAAACCCTTCCAGCGACCTCCTGCCTTCACGGGTGTTTCCCGCCCCGAGACACGGAGTAAAGCCGTGCCCTTCCCTCCCCGACCCCCCGCCACCGACCGGGCTCCGGGAACCCCCCGGGCGCCTCCGCCCCGGCTGACCTTGGGGGGGCGGCAAAAACCGGGAGGATAAAACCCAGGGAAGAGGCGCTGCCGGTCGGTGCCGCCGTTCCCG